>VUQS01000343.1:5202-20037 GCA_015108495.1 Heterochromis multidens | reverse complement strand
TTCTTTTGGCTGTGGAAATGTGGAAAATATGTCCCATGTGAAACTGCTCGCAATGACCAACCAGCCCATGATTTCTGGAAAGAGACATTGATGCTAAATGATGAGTTTTTCCATTTTTTTTCCTGCTGCTTTGAGCACCACAAGGTGAGTGTCAGTTAGTTATTCCAGAGAAGGAAGGACAAAGGAAAAACACGGAAATTTGATTTGGGGGTGAACTGTGATAACTGGGGATGTTCTTTGTGATTAATTTCCTAGTCACTTCAGACTAGTCAACTAGTCTAAAAATACGAAAACACTCAGAAAGAGGTTAACCAATGGCCATATAAATATTGTGCATGTAATTAAGAACCTTCTGAAACTGTTAATCTTTGGTAATCAAATCAGATTTTATGTGCTGCTGAAATTCTACACACAGGGTGCAGCCTTCTGTCATTGCAGGTTAACGCTGAAACACCTGTGCAGGATGTTGTTACATGTTGCTCCAGTCGAGTGGTGGTCACTTTACTCAAGACTCAGCCGACATACAGCTGTTCATTTTCAACATCAAAGCCCTGCAGCACCACGCTGGTTCATGCAGCTGTCATCTGCCTGACTTTTCACTTTGTTTACAGCTTCTTATCACAGAGTGAGAGACCCAGCTAATGGTGGTTGGTGTCATAGCAATTATCAAAATATGAATAATTAGTTTAACCAACTAGTACTTCTGCTACCAACTAGCCAGGGAAGCAATATTTAAATGTCTGGCCAATTAATCACTCACATTCCTACTTACAACATACTAAGATGCAACTTTAGTGCAACTTTACCTCACTCCAGGATGAACACTGGGCACCAGTTCCATCTCAGACAACAAACCAGTCCAGTGGGACTGCTGTGGGAAGTCTACAATCACATCTTTTCCATTGGCACTGAAAGCTAAAAACAAACCATGAGGCTTCATTACTATAAAAAACAGAGGATTCAGGTTACAGCAATGGAAGAAAAAACAGAAGATATTCAGTTTAAAGGCTCCAGTGACTCGGCTTACCTTTCACCACCCCCACACTCCTGTGTGTGACAGAGCCCCACTTGTACTTTGGTGTTGTGACTGTGGGCTTCACCCTCACTTTGTCACCAATCTTTATGTGGGAAGGAGAACTCTGTGGTGGGAATCCTGAAACAGCAACATCAGAGACGCTGTTTTCTTAGATCTATTCACTTCCTGTTGTCATTACCATGCCTGCATAGCGTCACATTAACAATCAGCTTACCAAGCAGCTCAATGTGGATGTAGCGAACCCAGTATGTTCCTCCTTTGTGTTGCCAGTCACACTGCACATTTAAGTCATGAAGCCCATCTCTGTCCAGCTTAATCACTTTCCCGACATCTCCATCATACACTTCCTCGTACGTTCTGCAGCACTTCACCATCATGCCCACCTGCAGGGAAGCCAGAGTCATCACACGAACTCTACATGTCTTTAAGGCAGATTTAGAAAACCTTCAAAAGCCAAAGCTCTCACCTGAATGTTCTCTCTCACATAAACAGCGTAATCATCGTTGCTTTGGAAATCTGATCTCTTCTTAAATGTCTGGCTTTCAGTTACCACTGCACCTGGAGGCTAATATGACAGACATGTATTTTTGTCACATATGGAGGTATTAATAAATCTTGAATTTGACAGGATGAGGGCCAGGTGATTGTGTGGGTCACACCAGAAATAAAAGGGAAAGGAACACACCACAGAGAATGCCGGCTCTGCCTCCTCCAGCTCCTCCAGCACCTCCTCATCAGAGTATTCATCAGACACAGTGTCGGCATCTGACAGCTCAGTGACATGAATGTCTGGATGGTCGAGCAGCCAGCTCACCAGAGCCTCAACACCTGATAGATATGCTCAGTTACTCTCCTAAGGTACATCTCAAAGCATCATAAAGCAAACAGGGGTCATTCCATGAAAAACCAATCAGTGTCTCCCACTGGATCTTCTCAGAATTAGCCGATTTTTTATGCACAATCACTTTAGTATATTTAATTAATCCACTGAAAATTTTTACCTTCATACTATGAATATTTCCTGACCTACAGGCCTTTGAAGTAGGTGGGAATCTTTTCCAGATATGTTTGATTTTATATAAAATGACCTATAGCATATCTAGCAAGCATGCCAGCACCATGTGATAAGATACCTGGGATACCAGAGGTACTGCCTGTTGTTCCAGACAGAGACTTCAAGGCAAACTCGATGTTTTTCCGTGGAAAGCCCATCTCCATGAGCTGGACAACTATGGGCAAGGGCGGGATAGGGGAGGTCTTCTGTTTCTTCTGTTTGGGTGGTCTGATGTGCTGTGTGGTGATGGGTGTGGTGGCTTCGCTGGAGCTGCTCTCCTCAAACAGCGGTGAGGATGGGTGGGCAGATTCCACAGCCAGGTACTGACACACTGCAAGTGCTGCTGCCTACACATACAGATAACACTGAGGTCACACCTAATACATCAGTAACATTACCGCTGACACCAACTATCTGCAATCAGCTCTACTAACGTACCTCCATCTCTTGCCTATCAAAAATAGCTTTGATGGGGGAGGGCTGCGTGCCAGCAGAAAGCAGCTGCTGCAGGAGGATCAGTGGAGGTAGAGGTCCCTCAGGAGACAAGTCGCCCACATCAGGAGATGATGCCACTGGATCCTCTGCACGCAGAGAGAGAAAAGTTTATCTAGATAAATAAAAACTAAATCGAATTCTACATTTTTTATTTAAAAGGTAAAAGAAGAAAGATCTAAACTCTGATCAGCAACTTGCTATACATCACCCAGAAGTAATCTCAAGAAAACGCCCACAGTGTGTAAGGTATTCAGACTAGTAATTAAGACTCGCTGCTAATAAAAGTAGCTACTGTGCTCTACGTGTGGAAACTCACCGCATATCTCAGTAATATCCTGAGAACTTTACTCAAATCATTTCTTTGTGATTAAACTGAATCAAAAAACCTGAAAAATAGTGAACTGAACCTTGAAGCCACTAAACTGGACTGAACAGCAGTAATATTCACTGAAGTCCAAACTTCCATGGTCCATTTTTAAGATCAATTAGCATAACCTTTCACTAGGTGAGGTCTTACCACTGGGGTTGGGTCCTATGTCCACCACTGCTGGCTGGGAGAGGATCTGCCTGAGTTTGTCCTGATGAGACAGCAGGGCCCGAGCTGCCTTCAAAACATACAGCCTCAGCTGCTGGCACCGCAGCAAATGGATGTCCACCTGGTCAGCTGGAAACAACAGTTTTGATTACACTCACTAAACTTGACTTTCAGCACTCAGACCAAACAAATTCTTTCCTTGTCTTACATATTGTCAGGATACTTTAAAGGATACTGATGTAAAGAAAGTCAATAATTGTCTTTAAAGATTGGTTTATCAGTCACATTCAAGACAATCAAGTCTCTGCACCTGTAAGCCCTCGGCTAAGTGACTTCTTCATGCGTTGTTTTTCCAGTTTGCTTCCAGCTAGGCTGACCAGCTGGGCCCAAACTGCCAACATGGGCTCAGTGAACGGCAGGTTCTGCACACTGAAGGATATGGCAGGAAGCTAAAGAGAAAAAACATTAAATTAAGTCAGACTGTTAAGTGGAGCCAGTTTCGATGTATCTGTGAGCATCTTAACATTCCTGTACCGTTTTGAGATGACTGAGCAAGCAAACCCTGCAGGTCCTCATCTCATGAAATTGGACAGTGATGCGGCCTTTCGGGGTGATGCGTGTGACCGTCCCCTCTCCATACTCCTCATGAACGACCTGGCCGCCAAGCCTGAGGCGCCCATCGATCCCGCCAATCACTGCCAGCACTGCCATCAGACTGCCCACTCTGGGACCCTCCAAATCAGGAAAATACTCCTCCAGGAAACACTAACATTTATGGACATTTACAATAACCGCTTTGTTAGAGCTGACTGGCAGAATGAAAGCACTGTTGTGAGTTAACATTTTAGCAACACGATAATTGGACTCATAATGCTGCAATAAATCTTACCGCTTCAGACTGGCAGCCTGCCATAACATCTGCGATGGAGTTCAGCTGGTTGTTGATATAGTCATTTATCAGGCTGTTCCACTGGCTGAGAGAGTGCAAAGTACGCAGGACAGCCACAATCTCCTCTGCCAGCGTGCTGCTGTGAGTGGCTGTTAGAGATGCTTGTGGGCGGGACTTCCTCCTTCTCAGGGAACCCTCTGTGGGGGGAGGGGACAATTAAAAATACATATGGCAATAAAAGCATCAGATTTGTTACTTTAAACCTGAGCAATGGCAGTACCTCGGAGAAGCGGCAGGTCTGACGAGCAGGTGCTCAGCAAGCTTCCCAAGAAGCTGAACAACTTCTCTACCAGGAACTTCATGTCCTGAGAGCGCTCCGTTTTGTCCCACGAAGGCAGGACCGCCTGCAGGAGACGTAGTGCCAAGATCTGGAGAAACAGAGTGGACGAGAGAAGGCATGATATCTCCACAGAGATTCTGTGACTAATTTACTGGTTGATTAAAACAGTCTAAATTTAACTGCCTGATGAAAACAGTCCAAAAAGGATTAACATCTAGTTAGTTCATGTTACCTCCCTTTCCCTAGTGAGCCGGGGACACAACATTTATCAATAAAATATGAATAACTATTTTAACTGATTAGTTTTCCTGTTGCTGATTTAATTAGGGACAATACATTCCTCTATGTAACAAGATCGTTTTCTAGAACTAAAGAATGGCATCATTAATAGTAGAGGAAGCAAATCCTGCACACAATCATGGTACCCCACCTGTCTCTGCAGGGTAATAGCATTGAAGGACTGGTGTCCCTCAACAATTCGGATTAGCAGTCCGATCCATGCAGAGGTGCTGAGGGTGCTGCACATCTGTGGCATGAGAGCGATGCTGCGTATGAAGCCGAGGGTACACCAGCTCCTGTGCTGCTCCCGAGACACCAATCTGTGCGAGTGACAGCCTGACAGCACAGAGTGGTTAGAATAAGATGCTACTCAATACAAAGCCTTATAAAAAAAAGGAAAAAAAGAAAAGAAAATGGCAATTCAATTACCAGACTTTTCATTAGCTCCACTTTCCACAAGCATCCTGAGAAGCCCACACAGGGTCCGTGTAGCATCTGGCTGCAGCACCTCTGCATGGATCCCAGCTGAGAGTGACAGCGTCTTCAGCAGGTTCACTGTGCTGGTTAGCATCATTGCTGTAGGGTGGCTGCTCTTCTCAATCAGCTCACCCTCTGTATAAAGGAGAAGACATTGTAACAGCTCTTGGCTGGAACATCGCACTTTGCCTGTAGCTGTAGGGATCTCCCTTGAGGCTGCCTCTAAACTGACCTGCATCATCCTCTGTGTCTGAGTCCTCAGCGGGGGGCTGGGCCGCTGGTGGTGGCTCTGCAAGTTTAAGGTCATACTTTCCCTCTTTGCCCATCCTGTAGGAGTTAGTGCTGCCTGTATCCCACTGAACCCTGATCCAACCGTCCTCACCCAGCTCCCCAATGACCCTGCCAAGACCTGGTGCTGGACCATCCTGGACAGATGACGCACACGGTCAGATATTAAACAGCCCATAAAATAATCAGCTAGAGTAAAATAGATTCAGGTACCTGATCGCCCCATTTCCAGTCAACTCCCCTCATGACTCTGGTGCCTATCTTCATCATGGCAGCCAGCTCTGGGCCAGAGGCTGGTAGAGGGGCGGGAGCTGCCTCCTTTCTGGACTCCTCCAGGACTGTCGCTGAGCCTCCATGTGCACATAAACTCAGGTCCTCCTCGCTGCTGTCTGTGCTAGGTCCTGGAACAGGACCATCAGAAAAGACACATCAAACACTGTGCAAACAATATGTAGAAACTCCACTCCGATTCCATTCTGGGTGGTCTGTGCATCTTTGACAGGACACTACTTACCTATCAGTCTGAGAATACTCTGTGTGAGGGCCAATATGCCTGAATTGAGCAAGAGACTGAGACTGTTCGACCCGTGTTTCAGGGACAGCATGTGTATCATGGCCAGAAGGAAGCGGGCCTGCGGAATGGTTCCAAGGCTTGGTCCCGCCGGGTTCTCGTTTGTGATGGTCTGCAAGGGAACAGGCTGCACACCTGGTCACAAGAGCAGGTGGTTATTCAGTTGGTTTGTCTACAACAGATAGTATCTTGCTGAAATGAATTAACCACTTATTTTCAGCGCTCACCTAGCTCTTTGAAGCGACCGCTTGCTTCAAGCAAGATGTTGCGAATGTTCTGGATAGCCCAGGAATACAACTTTCCAAATGTCACCTCCAAAAGCATGCGGTTAAAGGGAGGGATTAGATCTACATTCTTCAGGCAGTCAGACAGGGGCTCTCTGAGAAGAAAACACAAACACCACATGTGGCTGAAATCAAGCGCCAGGATTATATCATTAAAATAACTGTAATGTGATATACTATAATATAATTGCATTAGAAAAATGTCATTTTAACAGATTTAAACCTGGTGACCTACCCGATGTTGGTCCCTTCTGGTATGACCCTCTGCCAGCCGCAGAGCATTGCATACTGCACAGATGGCAGCAGGAAGCTTTTAGAGGCCAGCTTCAACATAGTGTCAATGCCTTCCAGCCTCACTTCAGCCCTTTCCAGCTATGAGGAAACAGAGTTAATCCTTTTCTACCTGTATTATATACTATGCTTTAAAACATTATCACACACTGACTCCCACCTGCTTGAGGAGACACTTCCTCATTTTCTCCACATCCAGTGGCTCCTCTTTCAGTGCAAACTCCACAATGGTGGCCATGAGGCTGGACTGAGAGAAGGCACCTTGAACACTGTGTTTCAGCCAGCGATACTTCTGGACACTGGCCACAGTGTTGAGAAGTGGCTGCCACTTGTCTTGCTGCCAAGACATTAAATAATACATGGACATCAAACTTTGCAGACACACACACTGCTGTCTTTGCTGTGATATTTTAACTACATCTGCAGGGCTGCAAAGTGCAACATAAATAAATATTATACATAAATCTACAAATTCTTTCTGGACGAAACCCTTTATCTTTACCCTTGTGTCTCAAAGTGAATTGTTGATAATTTTCCAGGAAAAAAAGTTCAATTTTTTGAAATAGATTTTAAATGGAAGCCACCTTTGTTACATTTTTGTCCATTTTTTTAATTTTATGAAATCCTCCTGTTAAACTACCTTGGGTGTTTTATCAGTGGGTGATTTCCTGTCAGCAGGAGTGGGGCTGATGTGAACATTTAGTTCCTCTTCATTGGTCCCTTCATTCTCCAGTTTTGGTTCTTCTATATCAGCAGACTCTGACTTCTTAGGCACTAAAAAAAAACAAACCAAAAAAAAAAACAAATAACAAAACACATTTCCATTTAAAAATACCAGATGCATGAGAAAATAAAAAGGTGTTACCCTTCAGTAGATTTTGAATGTCCCACCTCTTTTTTTCCTACGGTCCCTGATGAGCTTCTGGGTGATGCTCCTCCAACGTGGCTGAGAGCTCAGCAGCTTCAGTTTGGACACTATAGACAGGTCGTTGCTTACAGCTGGACGCAGCTCATTAAATAAAAAGCGCAGACGCTCAATAACAGGGGCGCACACCTCCTTATAAGAGCGGCCTTGTTCCTGATGAGTCTATATTAAGTCAGACAAAGCATACATCGCATTAACATCTCCCTTTGTCCTGCTGCTTCCTTTTGTATCACAGGTTAACTGTGCATGATGCCTAAATATTTTACAAGCTGAAATCATACCTTAATTAAAGAACACTTTGCCTGGTAGACCATGCGGCACACGTCAATAACAGATTTAGGGAGGGACCTCTGCTTTCCTTGGTCCACACCCAAGGCACTTTGACTGACAAGTGAGAGAGCAACGTGACCTGTGATGGGAAAAGTTTTTATTCAAAACTGCTGTTCACATGCATCTCAGAATCAATGTGACAATTATCTTTGCATTGTAATTAAAGTGTTACATAAAAGAAACTCATATGAATCTCAGTATAATTAAAAACAAAAAACGCATTTTAGTGAGCCATAATTAGCCTCTAA
Source organism: Heterochromis multidens (assembly GCA_015108495.1). Lineage (NCBI taxonomy): Eukaryota > Metazoa > Chordata > Actinopteri > Cichliformes > Cichlidae > Heterochromis > Heterochromis multidens. Next base: position 11,995 of record VUQS01000343.1, on the reverse strand, counting down.
TTCCTCCTCAGGCGACCAGTCTGGGTTCAGTTGCTAAGTTACCGAGGTCTTGATGCTTGAGGAGGCAGCAGAGCAGCAGGCGGCCAACTTCCTCCACAGGGTGCTCCGGGGTGAAGGTGATAAGCGCAATAAGATGGTACTGCTTACAGCAACGCTCTATTTGGCATAGGAAGTCCTACAATATCCCAAACAAAAAGCAAAACATGAAATAATTACCCCTCAGCCTCCTGCTTACTGTGAACCAACCTCTTCAGTTATTTTTGCCTTGTTTGTACCTTCACAGTGTGGTCCTGAGTGTTGTTGTCAGCAATGGCCTGCAGGAAAGGCTGTGCGTGGTCGCTGAGGGTTATTCTGCGGGAGTAAAGTTTGGCCTTATCTGGAGTGGTTGTGCCCAGGGAGCTGCAGTGGTCTTCATCCTTCTCTTCATTGTAATTGTAGTGGATCTGACTGGTCTGCAGACCTCCTGAGAATATGGAGGACTGGAGCCATTCTGTGCGTAGAGAGCAAACATTTCTGTTAAATTAATTCCAACCAGAAGTCTGAAATTTTAAACCTGGCTGATTTAAAATCATTAAACCCACTGGCACATTCGATCTCCATGGGGGACAGGGGGGTGCTCTTGGCCAGGTAGGAGGCGTGTAGACCCAGCAGCAGCCCCAGGTTCCTCTCAGTGTCAATAAGTGGAGAAGACAGGCTGCTGAGATCTGGAGTGGTGACCGTCTCCTGGTTAGGCTGAAAATGATGAAACGTCCCAATATCAAAGGCTAGAACCACTAATAAAGAAAAAAAAGTTATGTTTCTAAAATTTATAAAAGAACAGTTGGTACCTCCATATATTGGCCAACACAGAAGGCCTGCATGGACTCTCTGGTGTCTTCAAACTGTAAGGCAGCTTCCAAAGCAACCACAGGGTCCTCTCCTGCAAACTGGGCTGTTACACCACAAAGAACAAATGGCATGGCATTAGCCAGTATTAGTTCTCTTATAATTATTTGAGCAAGTCCACCCTCTTTGTGTGTCTAAACTGTAGAAACTACTAAAAGTCTTAGAGCTTCACTTTGGGGTTATTTTTAGCCTCTCCTTCAGGGTAGAGGAGTGTACAGTGATTAGTCTAGATGTAAGAGTACATTGTTGCAGCACCAGCAGCTGGCGTATTTTTTAAAAATCCATCAGCCGTGTTTGCAACAGTTAACAGTTACCCTCAAGTGTCCCTGTAACTGTCTGGTCTGAAAGTGCCATTTCTCTGCCCTTTCTGAAGCAGTTCAAGAATATATAAAAAACATTGTAGTTAATCCTGAACATCACATTTCATTCTAAAACTATTGTTTAGCCTTACCCAGGATACTGTTTCCTGTTAGTGACTGGGACTGGGCCTGAAAGTCTTTGATGTCATAGACCTTTCCGTCTATTACAGTCCAGAAGCCACCATCTTTGTTATGATTCTCCAGGTCAGCCTTGCGGATGAGTGAAACCTCCTCATTGTTCTTGGAGCTTTGCCCTGTAAAGAAAGACCCTGCCAACACAGCAGAAAATGTAGTTAAAGTTCAAACAGAAACGCACTGAGTATCATCTAACCTTCACCCTAAAATTTAGGATCTCTGTCGAGTAAAACACAGATGTTGTTTTACCCATAATGCCTGGCCAGGCAAGATCCTCATTATCGTCCCTCTCATGTCCTGGTGCCAGGTGGTTGAAACGGTCCAAGTGTTCCAGGAGTCCAGCCAAGAGAGGGATTGAGCCAGTCTCCTGCATCAGTCCAGCGTCAATGGTGAGGAGAAGGATGATGGACACTACTAGCTCAGGGAGAAGCACTCCTACCAAAGAACAAACAGACCAGCATTCAGTACTCTGTCACAAGCATCTTCAAAGCATGCATGCAATTCATGCTGCAAATACACTTCTGAGGGAATTTATTTACCGGTTAGGTCTCCTTCAATGACACGAGAGACCTCAGCAAAATGGCGGCGACCAGTAGAAGCGATACTTGTTGCCACTGGGAGGATGTCTCCAATGTGAGTGCACAACAAAGCGATGTACTTTTTTAACAAGGAGCCAACACCCAGGAGCTCAGGATCTACAAAAGGACCAGAGAAATCACACACTGCCTTTCTGCTTCTCATTTTTAACTAGGGCTGGGCGATTAAACCATAAAAATAATTATTGTGAAATAATGTAGAAATATGAGACAATATAAAGTCGATAGAACTCATTCCATCCATGTTTTGACAGACAACAAGAAAGACCAGTGACAATGAGAATAGCACCGTGCCAAACCAATCGTGGTTGGATTAGAAGCCTCATTAGGTTAGGTTGATGCACGGAGTGTAGCATTACATGTGCTAATGTTCGGGCTACTGCAGCCCTACGCACCAGTATAATAAGGTGTGTGGCGAGATTTTGGCTATTTAAAGGCAGACAAAGAAGCAGAGCAGCCTGCACTGCAAACTTGAAAGCATGTTCCCACAAAGGCAGGTAACACCATGACAAGACATGTTGCCAGGAGGCACAGTCGAAAATGTCAGATTTAAGCGGCGGATTAAAGTAACTGACCCTCATTACCAGCTCTCTGTCCATAAATATTTCTCTCAGACGCCTCTTTCCAAGTTCCACACAGAGCTTAGATAGACAGCTAGACAGTTGTGTCAAACTTCACTATATTTATTTATTTTGTAATAATACATCCACATTATGTATTTGGAATTGACAAAGAATTTAGTTTTCCCTTTAGTTTCTGTTCTTCTGTAATACTTGAAGCATTTGACTGGTCAGAATTAAGATTTCAGTTTATTATACATAACTGTATTATTTAAAATACTGTTGTATAATGTTCTATAGTACATTTAAAAAGAAACCTTTAAGCTTGACAGACAGTGATTTGACGTATATCATGATACATATTGATATCGACTGATATGAAAAAATCATTTTGCCCAGCCCTATTTGCAACCTTCATTAAACTGACCACGTAAACTAAAGAGACTTACTGTATCCATTAACATTTTCCGTGCCATTGACTCCCAGGTACAGCTTGCTGACCAGCAGCCTCTGGAAGCGCAGCAGCAGGTCCAGAGATGCAGAGCGCTCCTTACTGACATGCTCAGCCTCCAAATAGTTTGAGATGCGGCGAGCAACGTCCTTTAGCCTCGCAATTGTCTGGGAGGCGATGTTCCTGCAGAAGTTAAAACCATGAATATGTTAGCAGGGAGCGAGGCGTTATGCTGTATCAGTGGAGCAGGTGCAGCATGATTGGTTCAAAGTGCAGGTACCTCAGAAGCTGCTGTACAAGCTGCACCAGGGGCAGGCTTTGCTTCCCTGCCGACTCATAGATGCCCGTGTTGATGAGGTCTTTGTCCAGCATAGTGCGACACCGGTGTATGGTGGAGGCATTAGCTTCCTGTTCATCTATCTCCTTCTCTTTCTGAGCCTCCTTCTTGGCTTCGATATCCTATCATCAATAAAAAAAATTAAAAAAAATAAAAAAATAAAAAAAAATTATATATATACACACACACACACACACACAAAATTATTTTGTGTAAAGAAATTACTTAAAGAATTCATGGTTTGTTTTATTGATTTACTTTTTTTAAACTACTGTATTTATTACTGGAGCCTTCCAGCTCAAGCAGTTCACAGAACTGTACGACTGCAATTTTTTGTTATGGATATCCAGTATTGTTCAATGGCACAATATGGAAATGTAACTGGGAGTCTCACAAAGCTTAGCCTAAGACTTTAGGCAGGGCTAACTGATGGTATTTTGTAGAGCTGCACCGATTGACCAGCAGGCAAAAGAATCATCAATTTCCAGCAATCGCAGCCTTGACAGGCGACTGGCTGATCAGCCTCACATATGTCCAATTACAAGCTGGTCCATTCAATGCATGCACAACACGCACACAGTGGCACAGCCAAATAATCACACACACATACACACAGATACATGCTAACATGCTGTTAGCGTGGAAGCTCCTCACTGTGAGAAAAGATGCGAAGTTTGCCAAAATAAACTGTAGAACGACCAGCACAAAATCGCTTGTAACAAACCTAATCAGACATTGAAATCACCCTCAGCCAGTCAAACATGGACATTTTAAAGAAGCTAACAAAGGCAAAGTGGCTAAAGCTAAAGCTATCCAGAGCTCAAAGCCAGCAAAGATCAAAGCAGTTAGAAGAAAAATTATGGACACGAGCGAAAAAGAGAAAAGGGTTGATGTTCTGGTATTTGGTGACGTGGTGTACCGTGACATCAAACAATCCACTTAAATGCTGCATCAACTTATAATTTTTTTTAATAATTACTACTAGAGTAAAACTACTGTAGTTCATTACAGAAAATGTTTGCACACCAAAGTGGAGCACCCTTTGTTGCAATCAAATTAAATAGCAGTACAGACATAAGAGGCATTCAACTCAAGATCCATTAATGCAATGCTTTTATAGCTTTTTTTAATCCTAAAATTTTCCTTTTGAAGACATCGGGGATCACGTGGAGATGTTCCATGGGCTGGTTCTGGTCCGTGGTCCATATTTTACCCATGTGTGCTCTAAATTGGGATTTATACTTTGTTAAATGTATGCCATAGGTACATTGTAACCACAAATCCTTCTGAAACACTACGCTGTAACCTGATGTGCACCTCACTAGAAAAGCAACTATACTTCGTGCTGACACAGCCTGCAACAATTGTGATTGACCCATATGGTACCATTGTTGCCTCCTGTGTATTTCCAGCTACTTCTGCTGCCATTTTTCACACTGACTGGAGGAAAACGAATCAACACGAAGAGAGTAACCCCAACGCTATATAGTGTTTTTGTGGAGAAATTATAGATGAGTACATCACAACGTAAAATAAATGTCAGCAGTAGAGCCGTCCACTTGCATGGGCTACGTTGTAGACTCTACACAGATTCAACACAGAAGTATAAATTAACCTTAAAGAGTCAGCTGTTCAGTTTCTCTGGTTCATTTTGTTTTAAGCCCAATTAAATTAGCAACCCATTTTATATCTCACAAAATGAGGGATGCACTTTGCTAAGTTAGCTGACAACTCCCTAGCGTTACCCTCTCCTCAAAATGTGAAACTCAAAGCTTCAAAATTTAAGTCTACACACCAATGGCTGAGGTCAGGGTAGCTACATCCATCTTTTATATACAGTTTATGAGGTAAGCTATACTGGCAAAGTCAAGTATAAGTGAAAAAAAAAATAAAATAAAATAAAAAATATATAAAAACATATAAAACCATTTAATTTGAAATGGAACCAGCAACAAGTAGTTTTATGACCCATAAGCCCAAAGTGACTGGGGCTGGGATCAGGATTGTGAGATTTAAGCCTGTGGTGGTGAGGTGTGGTCTTTGCTCAGCTGCAGACAGGAAAGGTGGGGCCGGATGGTTAAGGAGGCAGCATCAGGTAAGGTGGGTGGCACACCTGTTGCGCATGGACTTATCACTCCCTGTTCCTATTTCAGTACTTGGGCTTGGAGGGGAGGCAGTAAAAGGAGCTCAGAACATCGTGAAGGGAGAAGCTGGCATGGAAAAAGAAACAGAGCTGGGCTTGTAACAGGGCAACTCTGTAAACGGGTTGCACGTGTGTGCTGAAATAAAGTGTGAGAAACTGTATGGACTGCGTTGGCATTCTGTGCTGGGGGGAAATCCACAAATGAAGGAGCCTTGCATCACTGTGGCAGGGGAGTCAGGGCGTGGTGTCAGGGGAGGCTAGCCAGCACACCAGACTGGCATAATCTAATCAGGCCTCCCCTATTTGAGCAGGACACCGAGACCTGACCGAGGAGGAGTGTGTGCGCGGTGAGGGCGGCAGCTGAAAAGCTGCAGGAGCTGAGTTGGAGACCCGGGAGCTGGAAAGCTGAGGGAGCTTAGCCGGAGACGCGGCGGCTGGAAAGCTGCAGGAGCTGAGCCGGAGATCCGGCGACTGAGAAGCGGCGAGAGCTGGGCTAGAGACCCGGCAGCTGAAAAGCTGCGGGAGCCGAACTGGTAGACGTGGCAGCGAGGCTGGAATGAGAGCTGCGCAATCCGACTGTAACAGCGCCCAGGTTGGAAAATAAAAACTCACTCGTGCCAGCAAACCTGCCTGTCTGGGTCTGTTTGTTACAGTCACATAGCCAAATATCATTCCAAAGAGAAATTTATCTGCATTTCAAATACACAGCCAAGTGCTGACTTGTGGATTCTACCACACTGACCTGTATCTCAGCAGTGATGGCTGCATTGAGTGCAGACTCCAACCCTCCATCAGCCATTAAGCTGCTAACCAACAGGTCTATCATGAAGCGGCGTCCAGGACTCACAGTCATCTCATTTCCAGATGCTAGAAAATAAAAATTAAAACCTCAGCTTCTGCAGGCAGTTACATCAAAGTGATCAGAGGTAATGGACGATAAAGTGTTCATTATCATGTTGAATCAGTGTTAACAGATGTTGTGATTTGCACTCACCAGCATTAGGCAGGAGTGAGGACAGAGCCCTTGCCCTTTCCTCAGCTGTGGGCAGCAGCACAGACCAGCCGCTCTGGAGGACAGCCTGGGCAGCTGCTTGTACTGTGTTGAGCACCCCGGCATTGCTAGCTAGCACCACTACTGTTTGTTTCAGATTGTTGAGCAGCACACTTCCAAGGCCCAGCCCTAGCTCCTCTGGATCCACCTGGTTACTGATGGCTGCGTGGAGCTGAGGAAAAACAAGGAAGTTTTAGGGCTGCAACAAATAATTATTTCCTTTGTGTTTTCATTTTTTGGATTCTTCAGTTGATTGCTATTTTAATCTCTCAAGTC
>VUQS01000341.1:0-13565 GCA_015108495.1 Heterochromis multidens | reverse complement strand
GTTCGCAGCCGAGTGTGAAACAGTGGGAATGATAATTAGCACCTCCAAGTCTGAGGCCATTGTCCTCAGCCGGAAAAGGGTGGAGTGCCCACTCCGGGTCAGGGACGAGTTGCTGCCCCAAGTGGAGGAGTTTAAGTATCTCGGGGTCTTGTTCATGAGTGAGGGGAGAGGGGAGCAGGAGATTGACAGATGGATTGGGGCTGCGGCCACAGTGATGCGGACGCTGTACCGGTTCGTTGTGGTGAAGAGAGAGCTGAGCGTAAAAGCAAAGCTCTCGTTTTACCAGTCGATCTACGTTCCTACCCTCACCTATGGTCACAAGCTTTGGGAAGTGACCGAAAGAACGAGATCACGAATACAAGCAGCGGAAATGAGCTTTCTCCAAAGGGTGGCTGGCCTCTCCCTTAGAGATAGGGTGAGGAGCTCAACCATCCAGGAGAGGCTCAGAGTAGAGCCGCTACTCCTCCACATCGAAAGGAGCCAGTTGAGGTGGTTCGGGCATCTGACGAGGATGCCTACTGGGCGCCTTCTGGGGGAGGTGTTCCGGGCACGTCCCACCGGGAGGAGGCCCCGGGGCAGACCCAGGACATGCTGGAGAGATTATATCTCTCAGCTGGCCTGGGAACGGTTCGGTGTTTCCCCGGATAAGCTGTAGGAGGTGGCCGGGGTGAGGGAGGTCTGGGCTTCTCTGCTTAGGCTGCTGCCCCCGCGACCCGGCCACAGATAAGCGGAAGAAAATGGATGGATGGATGGATGAATGGAAGTAAAATGGAAAACTGTTCTGTGGTCAGACTGATCCAAATCTGAAATTCCTTTTAAAAAACATGGATACCACATCCTCCACACTAAAAAGTAGAGGGACCATCCAGCTTGTAATCAGCGCTCAGATCAAAAGCCTGCATCTCAGATGGTATGGAGGTGCATCAGTGCCTATGGAATTTCCAGCTTGGAAAGACACCATCAATGCTGAAAGGTAAATAAAGGTTTTAGAGCAACATACAAGCCTTTCAGAGAAGGCCTTGCATATTTCAGCACAATGCACCTGTGTACTGCATCTATTACAACAGCATGGGCTTCATAAAAGAAGAGGCGCTAAACTGGCCTTACTGCAGTCCAGACACCAGTTGGAAACATTTGGTGCATCATGAAAAGAAAAATACACCAAAGAAGACCCAAGACTGTTCAGCAGCTGGAATCCTCTATCAGACAAGAATAATGCCATCAGTCTGCCCTGTCCAAAAGCCTTTGCCAACCATAAGCTACAACTCTTAGTGTAGTTTATAAGAATGGGACAACATCCCTCTCCCAACAGTCATGCAGCTGCTCTCCTCAGTTCACAGACATTTACAGACTGTTGCTAAAAGAAGAGGGGATGCAACACAGTGGGAAACACGGCCCGGTCCCAGCTTTTTTGAGATGTGTTGCTGCCGTCAACATGAGCTCATATTTTTATTGAAATATTACATTTTCTCAGTTTAAACATCTGATGTGTTTTCTATGCTCTATTGTGAATATAATATACGTAGATTTATGAGATTTGCAAGTCATTGCATTCCGTTTTTATGTACATTTTACACAGCATCCTAACATTTTTGGAATTGGGTTTATATTTCATTAGTCCTGATTTTTTTGCATTTATTCCATCCATGCACACGCACTATATTCAAACACCACAGACTGTACTGTATGTAGCCACTACGATGTCACCATTGGCTTTGGACTCTGCATTTTGAATTCTCAGTGTTAGTATTTTGGCCATTACTGTGTTAGTTTTTTGGAGTCACAAGTGACCATATTTGGGATGAGACGATGCCATCCATCCATCCATTTTCTACCACTTATCTGGAGCCGGGTCGCAGGGGCAGCAGCCTAAGCAGAGAAGCCCAGACCTCCCTGTCCCCAGCCATGTCCTCAGCCGTGTGTCCTGGTTCTAACTTGGGGCCTCTTCCCAGTAGGACACACATCCTAACCAGATGCCTGAACCATCCAAAATATGGTCACTTGTGACTCCAAAAACTAACACAGTTAGTGTGTTTTTTGTCCTGTTGTCCTCCCCTCCCCTTCAACCGGTTAAAGCAGATGGCTGCCCCTCGCTGAGCCTGGTTCTGCCGGAGGTTTCTTCCTGTTAAAAGGGAGTTTTTCCTTCCCACTGTCGCCAAGCGCTTGCTCATAGGGGGTCATCTGATTGCTGGGGTCTTTCTGTATTATTGTAGGGTCTTTACCTTACAATATAAAGTACCTTGAGGCGACTGTTGTTGTTTGTTGTTGATCTGGCGCTATATAAATAAAACTGAATTGAATTGAATTGAACCACCCCAACTAGCTCCTTTCAATGAGAGGATGGACTGCTAATGCTTGGTGCCTTGTTTAACAAGCTAGCATCATAAACTGTACGGGTGCTTCACACATCTGCTAATTAGCTCTAGTTACATTTTTTCAGACAGGCAGAATCTCACAACAGTTCCTCTCTAAAAGGCACCAATAGCACAAACATGGAAGAAATCAATGTGACAGTCTATAGGAATTTACTCACTTTTGTAGCCAATCAAATCATCAATCAAAGATAAACACCCCAGCATTCAATAACTGCTGTTTAGACATCCACTCAAGATGCGACAAGTCAAATGTCAAGATGTCCTGGCTAAAAAACTGTCTGAAACTAACATCCAAGCCTGCTGAATATTTATCCAAATAGAGACACAAGTAGTAAAAACAACTTTAAAAAGTGGCTCAGCTCAAACAGCTCATCAGTCAGGCTCCCCTATAATCTATGGGAGATTCCCCAAGTTTAATTCTGTTACCACCTCTCTCTCAGATGTTACTCATGTTAAAAGCTTTGCAAGTTGGGAGGAGGCAGATGAGATGTGCCCTTAAATGCTGAAGGTCTGGATGCTTTTAGGTTGTGTTGTGCTGTGGTTTTAGATCATGTCTACGCAAGCTGTGGAAAAATAAAGTGCAAATCATCAGCTTCAGTCCTCCATCACGGGATATGTTCAGGTAAAATTCGTTCACTGAGTCACAGCAGGCCTCTTCAGAGGAATAAATTACTACATGCTGGCTCAAAAGCCTAGTGTATATATCATGGGAAGCATTGTAGATGGGCTGAAGATGCTCAAATTAGAAGATGTTTTATTAACACAATGTAAGTGCATCTGTCTCTGAATATACACACATAATTTACAACTCCCAACAACACCTGGCAGTTTAAGTGACACTGAAATTAACCATTAATTAGTATTTGTCAGCTTGTCATCAGTCTAACATTTAAAAAGTTGAGATATGGATATTTTAGGATGGTACAATATTCACGTTCTGTGTGAAGAATGCAAACATTTCTCAGTTTACTATTAAATGTACAAAGTACAGATTAGAATGATGGAATTTCATGTGTTTTCCAAGTATTTAGTCATAGTTAGTGTTTAGTCAAACATAGTTTAGTGTTGGATATAGTGTTTCACCCTCTGGAAAGTTGTGATTCCATCATATTAACAGTTTTACCCATTAAAAAGTCTTTTCTCATTAACAGGTTTTATAAAACTGCTGCATCAAGACCCAGGATGAGATAAAGAAGGATTATTTTGAACAATGAATTAATCAAAGGTACTCAAATAGTCCAAGAATTAAAGAAAAAATGGAGCTGGAAATGAGCAGACGTGGTCCCTTTTAAATAAGTTACACGTAGCAGCCTTCCTACTTTAAAAAAATACTGTAATAATATTTAAAGACTAGCATAGCACATAACACATTTCTCCTCATAAAGGTACAGCCAATGATTGTTCTACTGATGATTTACTCAGATGAGGAAATTTTGATCAATCAACCTCTTGACCTGAACACTACAACCTTAAAACTGTCAAGTGCAAGCAAGTTGTTTTGCTTGTAGTTTGTGGCTGACCGTAATCGGGATGGAGCAGCTCAAAAATTTCACAACAGATGAACTGACAAGGCTTTGTTTTGCGTTTTTTGTAAGCAAGGCAATCAGAGACAGTTTCACGTTATACGTAACAATGGACTCACTTTCTTCTTCTCAGGACTTTGGGCTGCTATTGAAATGCCAGACACAAAGTACTGGAGGAGCTTTTAGCCCTGGGAAAGTTCCTGGACATTAATTACCGTAGCCACTTTGCATATTATTAGGAAAGTAAAAGTTTATAAGCCATGAAGTCAATAAAACACAACTCAGTTTTTAATGAAGGTAAGTGGGTAAAGTTTCTAAGTTCTGAGTCATTTTCAGAGTTCATAGGGAGTAATTTTAAAATGCTAAATTTGATGTAAACAATCATTACCACATTAATTTAATAAATAAATGAATAATACTGCTGGGGAAACTGTTGATGAGTACAGAGGATTGCCAGAGGTATCAGACTGAATCCCTAGGGGAACATGAATCACATTTCACAGTAATCCATCCATCCATCCCTGCTACCCTATTCCTGCTTGCAGAAATGAGCGTCATCTGTTAGGTTTCTGAAATCATCCTTGGATATAGGGTGAGGGGCTCAGAGCAGAACTGCCTCTGCAATCAAAGGAGCCAGATGATGTGATTTGGGGACACCTCTTAGGTGATGTGTTTTGGGCATGTTCATCTTGGAAGAGACCCTGGGGCAGATCAGTGACACACTGTGGAGAGGGTTAGGGTCTCTTGGCTGGATGCCTTGGTGTCCACTTTGAGGAGCCAGAGGTGGTGGCTAAGGAGAGTGTGGTCTGGGTATTTCTGCTTCCGCAGTTTCCCAGATTGTCGCAATTTTAACTCAGATAATTAGTTGTTCACTCAAAGCCTCCAATGTCCATATCAAAATCAGAGGTTCAACAAAATCATCTATGAAAGTTTGAACTACAGTCCATCCAAACTTTTAGACATTTTAGGCTTGACTGAAGACACTGATTAATTGTCGTTGACATTTCTTTACCCACACTGCTACTATGGTCCTTAATAACTTTGTACATCATTAAGAAAGTAAAAGTTTGTAAGCCATGAAGTCAAAGTAAAAGAAAACTCAATTTTTAATAAGGTAAGTAAGTTTCTAAACTCTGAGTCATTTCTCAGAGTGTCTAATTTGGTGTCTGATTGTGTCCACACAGACTGACCTTCAGCTGTAGTGGCCTCATTAGAGAAAACTCTTCAGGACTTTACCCAAAACAGCTTGGGAGACCTTCCGACTCTCAAACAGGAAGTTTAACAAGACATGGTAGCTTGCCTTCAGACTGGTTATGACAGATCCCCCGATGTGAACTCTGACAGAGGAAAGAGGGAAGAGATGAAGCAGGGATTCGACATCTGGAGCAGGTGTGTGTGCTGAGATCTGATACATCGCTGGCGTGTGTGGCAGCTAACTGAGCGAGTGTGTCTGTCAGTAGATCAGCAGTTTGATCTCCTTCAGCTGTTGAGTCTGGGTGTAATAAGGCTCCATCAAACTGTCCAATATGTGACCTTTTTAATCGGAGGATCAGTGTCTGTGTGTACTTGTGTGTGTTTGTGTAATGAGGCTCTGGGAAACTGTTGACTGTGTGACTCAGTCTGAAATTTAGACAGGCTCTAATGGACCAGTTTAGACATGCATGAAAGAATAACATCCCTGTCTCTGATTCCCTTATCAGCACTGAGGTTGTAGCATGTTCATGGAATTCACAGCTTTGACGTCATTAATTTATAATATGTCACTTCTGTTACAGGCAGAGAAGACCCTACTTTAACAACAAGCTACAAATTTACCAGATATGCATCACATGGGCATTATTTGGTCCACTTTTGGCAGTTATGGCTGAGATATGGCATCTGCAAATGCTGTTTGCCCAAATATCACAAAACCCCTAAAATCTTGGCCATATAAAATTATAATAAAGCTGACAATATATTAAACATTGCTAATAATTTCTTTTTCTTTAGCCCGTCATGTCTGGTAGCTTTTGCAATCAGAATCAGGATCTGAGTGCACTGTTGTGCCAAACATATTTGCTTTACTAAGATGAGCTCTATAGACTCTATAGGCTCCTCTTGTTTGTGGGGTTTTTTCTGATTTTTTTATTTATTCATTTCTATTATTATTCTCAAGTGCATGTGTAATATCCAATGCCAGAGTTGACATGCAGGAAGAAAAAGAGTAAGGAGAAAGGGGGAGAGAATAGGTGAAAAATTGCTAATAATTTTTAAATTGATAGTTATTAAGTATCTTACTGTTAAATAATTAAATGATGATTATTTACTGATCATCAGTAATGTTAAAATTTATATTAGACATGAAAACTGCTGTCTTTGTGAAAGCTGTAAACCTCTGTGTGCTGAACTGATTAAGCTACAACTATTTGAGGCTAAATCCAAAACTTTTTTTTTCACTTTAGTGAGTCATTATGATCTGAATCACTACATTTGGGCTGTCTGATAAGTGTGCCAGTGGTCATTTTGAAAATTAATCCTCATTAATTAGATCTCTAGGCTTACGGAGGCTTTGATCTATTTATCTTTATATGTGCAATGGTGCAGAGTGCGAAGATGTTGGAATAAATTATGGAATAAATAAGGGAACTGGTTACAATATATACAGTATATACATGAGGACTTGACAGTATATATATATGGTATATAGGTATGCACAATGGGCATATAGATATGTACAACAGAACAAAACCGTATATACAGCATGCTTTGATTCAGCAGCAGGTATGGTGGATGTTTAAGTACAGACACTGTGTGAGTGTCCTAAGTGTTCACCAGAGTGACGACCTTTGGAAAGAAGCTGTACAGATGTCTGCTTGTTTTGGCGTACAGTGCTCTGTAGCGCCTACTAGAGGGGAGTAGGTTGTGTCCAGGGTGTGGTGGGTCTGCAGTGATGTTGCCTGCTCGTTTCCTGACTCTGGATTTGTACAAATCGTGAATTGAGGGCGAGTCAGCACCAATGATTTTTTCTGCAGATCTCACTGTCTGTTGTAGTCTGTTCTTGTTGTGTTTGGTGGCTGATCCAAACCATACAGTGATGGATGAGCAGAGAACAGACTGGATTAAAGCAGTGTAGAATTGGATCAACAGCTCCTGAGGCAGGTTGAACTTCCTGAGCCGGCGCAGGTAGTGCATCCTCTGCTGGGCCTTTTTGATGGCCCAGCAGATGAAGGTTTCCACAGCAGACACAGTGCTGTTGAGTAAGGTGAGGGGGAACAATGGCGAGGGGCTCCTCCTGAAGTCCACTGTCATCTCTACAGTTTTGAGCGTATTCAGCTCTAGCTTGTTCTGAACTGTTCACCACAGGGCCAGCTGTTCAACCCCACATCTGTATGCAGACTCATCACTATCTTTGATGCAGCCGATGACCATCATGTCATCTGCAAACTTTACGATTTTGACAGATGGGTCTTTTGTGGTATTTTCAGCCTCTTTTACTGCTCTGTGGACATTGTATTGCCTTGTATTCCTCCATGTTCCTAGTTGAGAGCCCTTTGTTATAGGCGGCAGTGTGGGACCTCAGAGCATCACAGATGCTTTTACCCACCCACGGCTTCTGGTTCAGAAATGTCCTAGTTATGATTTTTGGGATGCAGTTGTCCACTAATTTCTCAATGAATCCCAAAACAGCTTCCATAAAAACTCCGATGTCATCATTAGAGCTGCATCTGAAAATGTCCCAGTCAGAAACAGGTCACCTCTGTTTGTGTCATTCTTTTGTTTTAGGTATGTTTATTTGTCATTCATGCAGGACTTCCACAGATAGGGACATAAAGCTAACATGATGTTTGTAACCATCAGTCTGCTAGAAGTTTGTATAAAAGCTAGTAGGACCTTGAGTTAACACTTGTTGGCATTATATCATATATCATATCATTATATGCTTTTGTTAAAAATGTTTAACTCTTGTTGTTGTTGTTCCCAGGCAACCTTTGACAAATGGCATCACAAAGAGAAACAGTGAAGGACAAAAATCTGTGATCAGTGAGGAGAAAGAACCACATCATGGAGAGGGAGGAGTCACAGCTGTCACATCTGTAACTAACAAGCGGCCAAAAAGTATGAAAGGGCCCAGCAATGCTCTCACACTGTGACAATAAATCATTAAATTTATGGGTGACAACTAAGTAAAAGGTTAGGATAAGGTTAGTTTTAAGAGTGGTTATGTTGAGGGAAAGTCTCTCAGAAATGAGTGCAAGTCAATGCAATCTCCTCGGAAATGATGGAAGGCTTCAGTCTGCCACGCAGATGCAATTAGAGCCTGTAACAGTTTTTTGCGAACACTCACTTAAGCTGTGTTTTCATTCTTTCAGCCAAGTACATCACACCATAACACACCCAGCTGTACCCACAGGCTCACATTTCATTGTACAGTGCAACACATTCCTCAGTATGCGTATGTGTGTGTGGTAAAGGAAGCAGATGGGGTGAATGTATGAAATTGAATCCTGTGGGGTCAGCGTTTGCTGAGTAACACCAACCTCATGTTGATACGGCATTCGTGTGTCCTGACCTCACTGTCACATAAACTGTCATGTGTTGAAAATGCTAAATTCAGGGTGGGTTTAACTTTTCCAACCTAATTGACCATAAGATTGAACCAACAGCAGGAGATATCCAAACTGTGAAAGGGGACTTTCCCCCCTTATTTTCTGTTATATATAACCTGTTCCAGTGGTTGAAATTCATATTAAATATTGCCAAAGTTTCAAATAATGAGGCAAGTAATAAACTGATAGTGAGGTAAAAGTGAGGTTTCTTCTGGTCTTGGATCTTTATGATGTCATATGGAGTGGATATACTTATACGGTCATCTCAGACACACAGTTCTGGCTGTGAGCACTCAGCAATCGCTCAACTGTAATTCAGACCTTCTGTTTATGACAAACAGCCAATCAGAAGGTAGTTCTCTTAAAGGGAGGGTGACCTTTAAGGGAAAGGAGCTAAAACAACTCGTTTCAGACATAGGATGAACCGAGAGGTTCACCCAGTGTAAGATAAGAATCTTTTTCACTGAATCAAAATATGGAGCTGGAAATGAAATTAATAGGTCCACTTTAAAAAGTAAAGATAATCCTTTATGATGTAACAAATTTAATACTTTTCTAATCCTATAGTAACTGCAGAGGGATAAAGTTGATGAGCCATACCATGAAGATATGGGAAAGAGATGTTGAAGCTAGATTAAGGAGAGAAGTGACGATCAGTGAGCAGCAGTTTGGCTTCATGCTGAGCAAGAGAACTACAGATGTGATGTTTGCTTTGAGAGTGTTGATGGAGAAGTTTAGAGAAGGTCAGAAGGAGCTTCGCTGTGTATTTGTGGATCAGAGAAAGCAGATGATAGCGTGCCAAGAGAGCAACTATGGTACTGCATGAGGAAGTCAGGAGTGGTAGAAAAGTATGTGAGGGTGGTGCAGGGCATGTATGTGGACAGCGAGACAGTGGTGAGGTGTGCAGTAGGAGTGATAGATGGGTTGGAGGGGGGATTACATCAGGGATCTGCTCTGAGTCCTTTCGTGTTTGCACTGGTGATGGACAGGCTGACAGTTGAGGTCAGGCAGGAGTCTCTCTGGACTATATATACAGATGACATTTTGATCCATAGTGAGAGCAGGGAGCAGGTGGAGGAGAGTCTGGAGAGGTGGAGGTATGCTCTGGACAGAAGAGGAATGCAAGTCAGTAGAAGCAAGAAAGAATACACGTGTGTAAATGAGAGGGAGGCAGGTGGAAAGGTGAACATGCAAGGAGCAGAGGTAGTGAAGGCAGATGAGTTAAAATACCTGGGGTCAATCATCCAAAGCAACGGACAGTGCACAAGAGAGGTGAAGAAGAGAGTGCAGGCAGGGTGGAGTGGGTGGAGACAAGTGTCAGGGGTGATTTGTGACAGAAGGATAGCAGCAAGAGTGAAAGGGAAGGTTTAAAGATGGTAGTGAGACCTGCTATGATGTATGGTTTGGGGATGGTGGCACTGACAAAAAGACAGGAGGCCGAGCTGGAGGTGCTCAGATCTTCATTGGGAGTGACCAGGATGGACAGGATTAGAAATGAGTACATCAGAGGACAGCTTAAAGTCAGAGACGCAAGGCTGAGATGGTTTGGACATGTGCAGAGGAGAGATAGTGGATATACTGGACAAAGGATGTTAAAGATGGAACTGCAAGGCAGGTGGAAAAGAGGAAGACCACAGAGATTCAGAGATTCATGGATACCATGAAGGAGGACATGAAGAAGGTTGATGTGACAGAGGAGGATGCTAGGAGGCTGCAGCCATGGGACCTGGGCACCTTGCAGTCACTGAGTCGACCATGAAATCCTCTGTTTACCAGTACTCTAGAGTCAAATGTGAGGCCATCTGTCCAACAGCAAAAGTTTGGCCCAAATTGGGTCCTGCAACCAGACAATGATCCCAAGCATAACAGCAGAATGAACAGAATAAACAGAACAGAAGGGCTGAAAAAGAAGAGAATCAAGGTGTTGCAATGGCCCAGTCAAATTCCAGACCTCAACCCCATTGCAATGCTGTGGTGGGACTTGAAGAGAGCTGTCTATAAACGAACATCCGCAAACCTCAATGAACATTTTAAAGAAGAGTGGGCCAAAATTTCTCTGCAATGATGTGATTGACTGATAAAGTTGTAAAAAAAAAAAAAAAAAATTACTTCAAGTTAGAGCTTCTGAGGGTGGTTCTACAAGCTGTTGAATCATGGGATTTTGGTTTTCATGGGATTTTGGTTTTCCAGGGGACATGCAGTTCCCTGGAAAACTAACTACAAAGTCCTGTGAAAACTTTTTTTTTTCCTGGCTCTACAATGTCCAGAAGACAGACTACATAATGTGCACCTTACTTCATCCCAGCGTGTTCTTACCATGTTGTTTTATGCGGGTCATATAAATGAGAGCATCCAGTAAAAATATCACTTCTTTACAAAGTTGGAATTTTAGAGAAAAAAGAACATACAGATTGTACAATAAATAAATATTTTCTTATTTGTTCTTGTTGTTAGCGAGGATACAATTGATCTTTTTTCCTCCTTTTTGTCACGGCTTTTTGTAACTGAAGTAAAATTCCTTCCACTGTTCCAATTCCTGGTGAGGGGTCGGGGAGGTTGGAGTATATCCCAGCTGACTGAGGTAAAAATTAATTCATGATAATCCCAAATCCCAAAACTACTGTAAACTCTACTATAGTGAACGTTAAACTTACTTTGATATGGATAATATAGCTTACAATCTTGATTTAGAGAACACCCAACAAAAAGCTGATTCAAGCTCAGACATTCCCATGAGACTTTGCACTCAAAAGAAAAAATACTGTCATAGCTCAAAAATGTACAGTAGCTTACAGCAATAGTCGTTTTTGTCCAACTCTAAAGCTTTGGCATTGACAGTTTTCATACATTTTAACAAAAATGGTACATTACAGTACAAAATTTCCAGTATTTTGATAGTGTGGATAGCCATAGTGTCTTTCTTTTCCAGATTTTCAGGACATTCTGTTAAAATTTTAAACTTACTAACTTGCATCACTTATTTGAAGTATATCAACTTACAGCCAGCTTTCAGCCACAAGTTGATGAGATCAGAAGTCATTTCAGGAAAAGTGTTCATGCAGTTATCAACCTTTCTTTATGTAAAGTGAAACCTTTTACTGTAAAAACACAGCATGAGACCAAATGGATAACAGAAAAAAAAGATAACAATCACAGATCAAATGAGACGACAAGCAGAGTTTTAATGAATCACATCCTGTAAGATCGTTTTTCCAGACCTGTGAAACTCGCAGGGTGGAGTCGGAGTGTCCAGTTTTTTCTTTTGTCCTGCAATCTGCTCCAGCTGGAAGGTGGAAAGGAGCCAAACATAAGTTTAGTCATGTTCGTTCTGATGTAGGAAGTCTCCTGAGAGTGAGACAGCTTGTGCAATAAGACTATGTATGAAAAGTTAAATCAAATCAGCATATGATCTGATCTGAGTTTATTCTTTTCACACAGCTTTACACTGTAAGGGACTGACCGATTAAGGTCTGCTTCTCACAGTGTGAACAGTGTAGTTACATATAGACACTTTCCATTTAACCCTGGTAAAATATAGTTTGTTTTACCTCTTAAACTAAGTGTTTTTCTTTTGGATAGATAAGGTACCATATGTATGACTTTTTTTAAAGAATGAAGCAAAACACTCACAGAGCAGAGCTGGTCACAGGAGTGTCTCTCTCCAATAAGCTGTTAATAAATAGTTTTTAAATTTGGTTGCCCTGCTGCCCTTTTCCACAGCTCACTGAAAGGGACTACTTAATTAACAACCAAAAGATTTGCTTAATATGCATATGAGCTTTTTTGTTTCTTAGTTTCATAAAGTTCAAACAACTGCTGGATAGGAGTCAGCACCTCCAAGTCTATGATGATTATCTTGCTTTCTTCAGGTGTGGAGTGCGTTGCTGGTGTGTGTGAAGGATTCCTTTTTCCCCAAACAAAAGTAATGATGAACTGACAGATCTTGGTTTTAGCTTCAGACTTATTGCTGATCTTAAATCTGAACTCTCTCATCTTGGAGCTCCTGGTTATGTACCTCAGGGACAGGGTGAGGAACTCCATGTTGAAAGGGGCCTGCAGAGATGGTTTAGTGTTGTATTTTGGACACAGTAAACTGGAAGGAGAACAGCATGGAGAGAGTATATTCCACACCTGGTCAGGAAAGACTGTGCATAAGGATAACATGGCATGGATAAAGGCTTAATCAAAATCCCTACTTCTCCCAGAACACGGATGGCCCTTCTACCCCGATCGCTCAGATTGGCTGGGTAGCAAGCTCTAGGAAGAGTCCTGGTGGTTTCAAACTTCTTCCACTTAAGGATGATGGAGGCCACTGTGCTCATTGGGACCTTCAAAGCTGCAGAAACGTTTCTGTACCCTTCCCCAGATCTGTGCCTCAATCTACAGACAATTCCTTGGACTTCATGGCTTGGTTTGTGCTCTGACATGCACTGTCAGCTATGGGACCTTATATAGACAGGTGTGTGGCTTTCCAAATCATGTCCAATCAACTGAATTTACCACAGGTGGACTCCAATTAAGTTGTAGAAACATCTGACAGATGATCAGTGGAAACAGGATGCACCTGAGCTCAATTTTGAGTGTCATGGCAAAGGCTGTGAATACTTATGTACCGTAATTTTCGGACTATAAGCCGCTACTTTTTGCACAAGCTTTGAACCCTGCGGCTTATAGTCCGGTGCAGCTTTTCTATGGATTTTTCATGATTTTTGTGATATCATAAGAGGATTTGTTTTGGTTTGTTCCGCTGTTGTACGGCACTACTTTGCCTGGCGGAAGGGCATGTGATCAGACACAGTATCGGAGGAAAAGAGTGGTATGTTGGTCACATGTCCGTCCGCCAGGCAAAGTAGTGCCGTACGAATTAGCGCATTAAAGCACCTGCGGCTTTTAGTCAGGTGCGGCTAATGTACGAACAAAACAGGATTTTCCCCTAATTTTAGCTTGTGCGGCTAATATTCAGGTGCGCCTTGTAGTCTGGAAAATGCGGTAGTCGCTTTCAAAATAAAGCAACAAAGTTATATAGTGATTTCACACAGAATCACAACAAACAACAAGCCATTCCCTGATGGAGATTTTAT
>VUQS01000337.1:2640-13282 GCA_015108495.1 Heterochromis multidens | reverse complement strand
CCGGGCATGTCCCACCGGGAGGAGGCCCCGGAGCAGGTCCAGGACACGCTGGAGAGATTATATCTCTCGGCTGGCCTGGGAACGCCTCGGTGTTCCCCCGGATAAGCTGGAGGAGGTGGCCGGGGTGAGGGAGGTCTGGGCTTCTCTGCTTAGGCTGCTGCCCCCGCGACCCGGCCCCGGATAAGCGGAAGAAAATGGATGGATGGATGGATGGATGGATATTCCAAAGGCCAAAACACATGGACAAAAAACTCTTAGATATAAAACTTTGGAATGAACTACCTTTCAATATAAAAAATATTCAATCTAAGCAATTTTTTAAGTTAAGATGCAAAGCATTCTTGCTCAACAAAATGAGGAGTACTGCACAAAACGGGTTTATTATGTAATTATGTGTATGAATGTGTGTGTATATGTAGGTGTTTGTATGTGTGTATGTGTATGCAGGTGTGTGTATGTATGTGTATATTTTATATATTGTTGATTTGTGTGGCTGGTGCCGTTGCCTGGCATGGTCATTTGTCATGTAATGCTTCCAAAAAAGGTCCACTGTGGAAATAAGTTTATCTTTATGATGGCTTTTTAGTGCTCCTTATTCTGGTACTTATTGCACGCACAGTATCATGGTCTTAATGTGTATATATGTGTTGGTCTGTGATATTTTTTGGTTTGTGATGTGTATTGGAATGAAATTCAGTCAATCAATCAAAGCGCTGTACACAAAATAGAGTGAAATAAATAAGAAAATTAAATGCAAAACAATACAAAAACAAGTTAAGATACAGAATAAATTAAATCGTGAAAGTATCATCAAAAAACCTGGTTTAACAGAGATGTTTTTAACTGGTTTTTAAAAGAGTACACACAGTCGCTAAACGTAATTGTAGTGGGAGACTGTTCCACTACAATAGCTTCCCTTTGTTAAAATCTTATTCTCTGTCGTTAACTTCAGTTTTTTTTTCCTTCATGTTTCTGATGGGTATTTTTTTCTCTGCACCTCCTGTGTTCTCTGTGTGTGTCTCCAGTATTTTTTGTGTATTTATTCTTAGCTACTCTTCCAATATTCTTCCTGCTTTATTTTGAAAGTTAGTTCCATTTGGGGCTTTCTGTGTTTTTACTGCCCTCCTTTGTTTTTATTTCTCACCATTATTGTTTAACCTGAGTTTACCAGTGTCTTATTATTCCTCTCCAACTGTGTGTATTTAGTCTGCATGTTCTCCCTCTGTCTTTATTAGGTAATCAAATCTCCCTCCTGTTTCTAATTGCTTCTCCATGTTCTGTTCTTAGTGCAGTCCTTTCTGTTACTGTAAGTTCAAATTAAACACCCTTGAATATTACTGAAAATCTTCAGTCTGGTGTTGTCAGCTATTGTGTCCACTAAAGAACTTTCCCTGAATTGTGACACCATTGGAGCTATAAAAGGCTTTATACCACCTACTGTATGTAGTGGTACTCTCCAATAGATTTTGACGTGTAAGATCAATGGGCTCTCCCTTAAATTGAATTTGTGTGTCAGGGAATTCTTGATGGATGAAAGGATGCAGTATATGAATGAGCTCAATGTCAAAACGATCCCTGATAGAAACCCATTAATGGAGCCATGTCCTCTGCATGATTATAACTTTATTTCTCACAATGGTTGCTTTGCTGCATAGTTGGCTAGATTTTGTGTAAATGTAATATTTAGCAAAGGGTTTCAAAGGTTTGAGTGTTTATGAGTGAATTTACTGAATTTAATGTATAAAACCTGTGGTCAAAAATTGTTTCTACTTTTTCTTCAGTTTATCATAATATGGTAATATTAGCTGGGATCTGTTTAACATTTTAGTATCAGTAGACATCAACCTGTAGCTGCCATGGTGCATTGTTACATTATATGATGAAGAATCAAAACAGCCAAGTATTTTGATTTCTGTTCATTATGATCATTTGTGCTGGTTATAACACTTTTTTACATTGTAACCAAGCTTTAAGTCAAGCTTCCAGCCACCTCCTAAACATTCATTGCATTCATTGTATAAGCCAGTCTTGACCGGAGCTGCAACAATTAGCTGGTTAATAGATTAGATTTTTTTTTTCTGATGAAAATTTTATTTTTCATGGTACAAAAGCAAAATATATAAAAGCAAAAAAATTTTCTGATTTTTGCTCCTGAAATATAAACATTATTGCCTCATTTTTGTGTACCTGTAAATTTTTCATGTTTTATAGGTCAAACGATTTACTGTTTATTCAGAAACAGAATTGGTAGATGAATCAGTAAATAAGAATAAGTGCGTGTTTGTAGCATTGGCTGGTTAAAATATGCACATGCTTACAGCTAATCACTGGGAATGTCTGTTTTGTTTTGCACCCTGCTGGCCAGCTGAAGGGGAGGCTGCGCAGCAGGAAGGAGCCATGGAGCCACCAGAGGACAGGGAGGGTCGTACCTTTGTGGAGGTGATCAGTGAAAAGTATAGCCCAGAAAACTTCCCGTACCGCAGAGGGCCTGGTATGGGGGTGGTGGTGGTGTCCACTGGAGGTCCTCAAGGTTCCCCTATGAAAGGTGAGCTGGAGAGAACGATCAGGCAACTGAAAAGGCTAATGGGTCTCTTTGTCACATCTTAACTCTTCCCAGCGAGGATTTGAGAAAAATATCTTAAGGAAGAAGGTGCTGGCTGCCAGAGAAATGTCTTGGTTACATAGTCAGTCTTTAATTTTGTTAGTTACTTATGTCATATTTATCTGATAAAACACCTGGTAAAAGACTATTGACAGGATATAAGTATGTTTCTTGTTCCAAGCTCCACTAAAAGCCTCCTCTTGTCTTCTCGAGGTACATCTCTGTGTCAGGGGAGAAGATGTGAGGAAGCATAAGTTAGGATAATAAAAATCCCCCTGAGCATTGTATTCAGTGTCGTCACCACATCAGTGAACTCATAAACCTAACATCAAAAATGCAGTAGTCTCATTTCCTTTATGCTATCTCACTAATTTAGCTAGGAGCTAAAAGAACTCTTCCAGAAGAATTTTGGGGATGTCTGAACTACAAACTGTATATAAAAGATGGACGCAGGCAAGGTGACTCCACCCATTAGTTTCTAGATTGTGTATTTTGAAGCTTCAACATTAGAATTTTGGCCACCGCCATGTTTTTTTTAGCCGGAAGTTACCATTTTTGGATGAGAAGGGGGAGTGAGGTTATCAGCTAATATTAGCAGGTTTGGTTAGCAAGCTGCATCTATAAACTGTACACCACACAGACAGAGATCTGCTAATTAGTGCTAAGTACCAGACTAGTAAAATACTAGAATTTCACTTTTGGGTTAGCTTCATTTTTTTAATCCCTAGGCTGCCTCTTGGTCTGAAGCTTGGAATCTCAGGAAATCCACGACAAGTGTGACTCAGGTCGTTTGCATGTTTGTTAATTGTGGACTTTGAGACCCCTTGGCACTCTACAACTTCCTGGGGTCATAAATTTTTGTGATAGCTGGGTTATCCTTAGAGCTTAACACAGCAGCTAAAGCAAGAAGACCAGAGGAGAGCTGTTTGACAGTTTATTCTGTTCACAGAAGGATTTTCCAAAAGATTTGCACTTTTTCCAGGAGGATTACTGCTACAGATGATTTGATGACTTTTATAGAAAACAATAATAATTCAGCATATGAAGTGAAATGAAGGTACTGATTCACCATTAAACAAAGAAATGTCAGTAAGTATAATGCATATTAATAACTTGCTCAAACAATGCATCCAGTGCACTGTCAATACAATACACAATAAAAAAAACAATATCACATGGAGATGAGAAGCTACAGCTACAGAGGGAAAGATCAGGCAAGCCCTGACCAAGCCATCTTATTATTTCAGGTATAGAGACAGAAGTCCTGCCTAAAAACTGTTGTGTGGTGGGATACATTACCAACAGGGTAAAGAGCCCAGAAGTAAGGAGCAAGGAGATGGGGAATAAGATGTGAAGAATTGCAAAAACTTTGAGACTCTGATGCTCACTTCCACAGCGAGCTGTTTTTCAGTGGATAAAATATCCAAGTGTTAGTTTTAGGTTACTAGCTTTCTAACAGCTAACTAGACATATGGTGTTAAAATAATCCTTTGACATGAATAAATCTAATATTTTTAGTCAGCTACGAGCATTTTGTTGGCATTTGAGCTCTCTGTTGTATGCTGTGGGCTGTTTTCCCCTCCATTAGCTTTTCAGAGTATGATGTGCTCTGCCTCTATGGCTTTGTGGGTTGAGACTAAGTCTGACCTCCCTGGGCCTGGACAGGGCCCATAATTTTAACACAACAGTTAAGTCTCTGAATTTCCCATTGAATTTAGTCCAGGCAAAGTCCTTCTGGAAACAAGCCTTAACATTTAGCAGACAACAGGCACTTTGTTTGGGCCTTTATTTGTTACTTTTAAAAATTACCTAAAATTTTAGTGGTTACCAGGGCATAAAAAATGCATGTATACTGTCACCAGATCTGATAAAAATTGCTTAAAAAGTTTGCCAACTTTGAAACAAAGCAATAATAAGAGTGGAATGGTAGATATGAAGGAATTCTCTTAATGCTAAGGAAAGAAGCTTCAGTGCTTACTTTATTACCACCTTTAGTATAGGATACACCATCAGCAAAGAGCTTGGTGAGAAAGTGACAACTGTTAGTGCGATTATTTGGTAACTGAAGAAATATAAAATGACCATCAGTCACCCTCAGTCTGGAGCTCCATGCAAGATCTTGCGTCATGGGGTGAGGATGATCATGAGAAAGGTGGTGGATCATCCCAAAACTACACAGGAGAAGCTTGTTAATGATCTGAAGGCAGTTGGGACCACAGTCATCAAGAACACCATTGGTAACACACTACACTGTAATGGACTGAAATCTTGAAGCTCCCCCTGTTCAAGAAAGCACATGTACAGGCCGGTCTTAAGTTTGTCAGTGAACATCTAAATGATTCAGAAAAGGCCTGGGACAAAGGGCTGTGGTCAGATGAAACCAAAATCAAGCTCTTTGGCATCAGCTTGACCCCCCGTGTTTGGAGGAGGAGAAATGCTGAGTATGACCCAAAGACCACCATGCTCACAGTCACGCATGGAGGTGGAAGCATTATGCTTTTGCTCTGTTTTCTACTAAGGGTACAGGACGACTTCACCGCATTGAAGGGTCAGTGGACGTTCCATGTACAGTAAAATCTTGGACTAGAACCTTCTTCCCTCAGCCACAACACTGAAGATGGGTCTTCCAGCATGACAATGACCCAAAACATGCTGCCAAGGCAACAAAAGAGTGGCTAAAGAAGAAGCACATTAAGGTCATAGAGTGGCCTACCCAGTCTCCAGACCTCAATCCTATAGAAAATTTGTGGAGGGAGCTCAAGCTTCGAGTTGCCAAGTGGCAGCCAAGAAACCTAAAGGATTTAGAGAGTTTCTGTAAAGAGGAGTGGGCCAAAATCCCTCCTGAGATGTGTGCAAACCTGGTGTCCAACTACAAGAAATGTCTTACCACTGTGCTTGCCAACAAGGGTTTCTCCACCAAGTACTAAGTCATGTTTTGCTTGGGTATCAAATACTTATTTTACTCAGCGACATGCAAATCAATTTATAACTTTTATGTAATGTGTTTTTTCTGGATTTTTGGTTTATATTGTGTCTCTCTCCATTAAAATTAAACTATGATAAAAATGAGAGACTGTTCATTTCTTTCTAAGTGAGCAAACTTACAAATCAAGCAGAGGATCAAATAATTATTTCCCCCACTGTATCCTCATCTCTTCAGAACAAGGACAGAGTATGCGTAAACAGCAGAGCAAGCAACATTTAGTTACAACTTGAAGTAGCAAGTATGAAGTAGTTTTTTTCACCAGGTTGTCTACTACATTTTTACAGCCTGCATAAAACAACTTTACTATTCCACTAAAGTCTTGAAGCTTCATTTTATTATAGTCTTATCAGCCTTATAAGGTGTGGTGAAACTGGACCCACAACTGAAGGGACATGATCCAAGGCTACATCACAATAGTTAGAAGTTATTTTTGGAAATGTTTAAAATTTCACCTTCTTGTGTTTGGAGCATTAGAACACACAGCTTTCCTTTCTGTTTGATTAATTCTTAATAATTCTGTCCTTCCCCTGCCTTCCTCTTAGACCGTCTGAACCTGCCCAGTGTGCTAGTGCTGAATAGCTGTGGGATCAGCAGGTCAGGAGACCAGGCTGAGATTGCCGCCTTCTGTGCTCATGTCATGGAGCTGGACCTGTCTCACAACAAGCTGCAGGACTGGCATGAGGTGCTGTCTTTGGGTTTATTTGCAGTAATGTAATCTCATTTTTATGTCAGCACAGTGCCCACTTAGCTCTTTTAAGGCTTTTTTGAGTCTGTGGTGATACTATCCACTACAGCAGACAATATATTTAAGAAACACGCTACTGTCTTTTTTCAGATCAGTAAAATTGTCTCTAACATCCCCAATCTGGAGTTCCTCAACCTGAGCTCCAACCCCCTGGCAGGAATGACCCTTGAGCCACGGTGGGCTGAAGCCTTCTCCAGCGTCCGACGCCTCGTCCTCAACAACACTCAGGTGTCCTGGGACACCGTGCTGCTGCTCACTCGGGAGATACCGGAGTAAGAAGAACACTAAGCTGGGTTTAATTCCAAGCAGATACAACATTGTTTTATTTCATATCATCTCACCGCGACCGCCACAACACCTTCCCTATCCTTAACTAACACTGACAAATCACTGCGTGTATTTGATGATTTGACGATATCAGTTTACACAAATTATAACAAACAATATTCCATGTTTTAGTTAGTTTTATTTTAAAGATAGAAGAAAGTACACCTCTTTAAATTCTAAGGTTTTATATATCAGGATATTAACAGGCTCTAAAATTAGGTATATAACACATATTACACTATGTCATCATTTATTTAACAAAAACTAAGCCAAAAAGCAGAAGCAGTGAATAACAAAGTACAGCCTTACTGCTTCCTTAGGAATTAAGAGTGTAAGTAGCGGCCAGGTGCTGTTAGTGTTAACATTTCTGTAAAAGACATAAAAGAAATTCCTTAAAAGATCTCATTTTCTCTCATTTTTCCCAATTTTTAATACTTCCCTACAAATCATGCAATAGATAACCAATGCATAATTAAGATTTAATATAATATAAGCTTATGTTTAACCTTTATTGAAAGGAGGAATATGTTTTTTTTTTCTCTAAGTACAGATTTAAAAAATGCTATAATGGAAGGATATAAAATTTCAAGGCAAACAATGAAAATATAGTTTTGTAGTTAGTATTGTATAATACACAACACTTAGAGTACAGTATAGTATTGTCATAAGTTGTGTGGATGAGGACCCAAATGCAGACTCTCAGGCAGACAGAATTGAACAAAGGGTGAGCCATTTATTCAGGCTGTTGGCAGGTAATCCAAAAAAGGCAAAACACAGAGTCCAAAAAGGCTAATGGGAGGACAGCGCTATATATACACACAGAAGGGCAACTGGGGAAGTGGAGACAGCTGGAGACAATGAGACAGGGAAGTGAAACTAAAAGCAAGGCACAAGGAACTACTAATTATCAAAATATAGCAGGAAGTGAGATAACTAAATGGGGAAAACACAGACACATGAATGGACTTAATGTGGGAGACTTGAGACAAGAGGAAGGAAAACTGAGGGAGAATTAAACTCTAAAGCAACCAGGAGCTAGAAGTAAAACAAAATACACTAAGGAAGAATACATGAAGCAAACCAAAGATCAAATAGAACATTTAAATAAACAAAACTTGAAAGTACAAAAAGTCAAACACTGGGTCAACAACCCAGGACCATGACAAGTATAGTAGACAACACTGTGGTATAGTACAGTCACCAGATACTTCATTAGGTACAACTTGCTAGTAACAGGTTGGACCCCCTTTTGCCTTCAGAACTGCCTTCATTTTTTGTTGCATGAATTCAGCAAGGACTGAGATTTGTTGGCTACACCATGATGTAAACCTTCCATTCCAGCACATCACAAAGGTGCTCTGTTGGACCATCAGAAGATGGAAACACTGTGGTCATACAGGGATGGAAATGGTCAGCAACAATACTCAGGTTCGCTGTGGCATTTAAATGATGCTCAGCTGGTTCTAAAGGGTCCAGAGTGTGCCAAGAAAATATCCCCCACACCCTTATACCACCACCAGCAGCCTGAACTGTTTGGATGGATGGATGGATCCTTTCTTTCATGTTGTTTACGCCAAATTCTGACACTACAATCCAAATGTTGCAGCAGAAATTGAGACTCATCAGACCAGGCAATGTTTTTCCAAGCTTCTATTGTCACGTTTTGGTGAGTCCATTCAAACTGTAGCCTCAGTTTCCTGTTCTTAGGCGACAGGAGTGGCATACAGTGTGGTCTTCTGCTGCTGTAGCCCATCTGCTTCAAGGTTGAACATATTTTGCATTCAGAGATGCTCTTCTGCATACCCTGGTTGTAATGAGTGGTTATTTGATTTTCTGTTGCCTTCCTATCAGCTCGAAGCAGTCTTCTCATTCTCCTGTGATCTCTCACATCAGGAAGGCATTTTTTCCCAGAGAACTGCTGCTCACTGGATATTTTCTCTTATTCAGACCATTTTCTGTAAACCCCAGAGATGGTTGTGTAGGAAAATCTCAGTAGATCAGCAGTTTCTGAAATACTCAGACCAGCTCGTGTGGCACCAACAACCATGCCACATTTAAAGTCACTTAACCTTCACATTTCTTCCCAAATCTGATGCTCAGTTTGAACTTCAGCAGATCGTACTATGTCTATATGTCTAACTGCACTGAGTTGTTGCCATGTGACTGATTAGTTAATTGTGTTAACAAGGAGTTGAACCTAATGAAGTGGCCAGTGAATATAGTATAGCACACTATAGTACAGCATAGTATAGTACAGTAAAATCAAGTATAGTACAGTATAGTGTAGTTTAGCACAGTATAGTATAGACAACTAAGTTATGTCAAGTAGTAATGTAGTGTAAAATCTGGAGTAGAGAATAACAGGGCTTATGTAGCTCTTCATTGAAAAGGTAGTGACTGAATGATGAGTTTCTCTGATCTGTTAATACCCAGCAGTAAGTCAGTCTTCACCCTTGTGTTGTCCTGCAGGCTGGAGGAGTTGTTCCTGTGCCACAATGAGTACAGTAGTGTGAGTCCTTCCAGCGTGGCCTGCCCCACCCTGCGCCTGCTTCACATCACCGACAACAGCCTGAAGGACTGGGCTGAGGTACGCAAGTTTGGCTCCATGTTCCCCTGCCTGGACACTCTTGTTATGGCAAACAACAACTTGTCCTCCATTCAGGACAGCAAGGATATCCTGCAAAGGCTCTTCCCCAAATTACGCAGCATCAACCTGCACAACTCAGGTAAGTGCGTCTCATTTCTGGCTTGGTCTGTGTGTTAGTTTTAGACATGGAACTGCTTATACTTAAAGAGTAGTTACCCATGATGGTTTCATTTCAGGAGCTGAATTGTTCCTGTTCCTGTTCTCAGAATAGTATGCAGCACTCTGTCCAAAATGATCATTTCAGCTTGATAACAGCTGATAAAATTAGCACAAGCAAACATATCACTGGATCCTAAAGGCTTTGTAGTTTATTAAAACAGATTGATCCCTGCGTCAGCTTTTATCTCAGGAATTGTTTCTATTTGGAGACTCAGTGCTGAGTCTATTTTTAGAATTTTTAGAGTTCTTTTGAGAGTAAAAGGGACAAAAACAGTATACAAAGACATGCTCATATTGACTGCAGTACATCCACTTGTCATATCTCCTACGCCTGAGGCAAAGAACAAGCTACTCTTTGTCAAATTTATGCCTCAATTCTTAAAATACAGAATTCTGTTCTACAGTCTAAAGTAAGCCCAGTTTCCATTTTTTAGGGTGTTTTTTAGAAGTATGAGTGACTTGAAACAAGCGATAATAAGGCAGTATAGATTGTAAGGATTTTAAGCAGCAGGTTTTTCATTAACAAAACCAAAATGTAATTTGTGTCACAGTATAACAAGGCTCATCAGGTTTTTTGTTTGTTTTTTTATTGAGAGTAAAAAGGGGGATTTACAATGCGAATTCAGATTGCAAGTTAGTTTATATATATTATATAAACATTTTTGTACACACTATATTTTTACATATTTGAATAATATCAACACTTAGCAATAAATCAGGAATAAAAAATGTGTCAAATATTTTGCGGTATTTTACGTTTTTACCTCGAGTCACCTCAAAAACTCTGGCCGCCATAGCGAGTGTAGGCTGTCAGTCCACTCTTTACCTCAGCTGTCAGTATGACGAATGAGAAGTGTCCACGTCTATTTTGTTTGGAGGAGGCTGTAAAACGTTGTAAAAGGAGTCAGATACGGGTGGATAAGTCAGTGAAGCTCACTTGTGTCTGATGACAGCGACACTGAGGTGAGTTGTTGAGGATATCCTGAACTTCTCTGTCAGTAAGCACCTCTGTTAGCTGCTGTTAGCCGGTGTTAGTGAAACTTTCTTTGAAGTGAATCTAACATCATTGGACTCGGACACTTGGCAAATAAATTTTCATACTTTTTTTTTTTTTTTTTAAATTTTTTTTTTTTTTTTATTTTAAAAATATAATTTTTTTTTTTTAAATTTGGTGTT
>VUQS01000336.1:1376-15233 GCA_015108495.1 Heterochromis multidens | reverse complement strand
GGATAGACATAACTGCTTGTATAGGTACATTTGTTTAAACATAAACATGTCTTTTAGAAGATCTATATGGTACAAAAAAAAAAAAAAAAAAAATTAAATTAAATAATCAAATTTAGGATATTAGTTGACAGCCTCTCAAGTGTTGTATGAAAAACAATATGACACAAGTCACTAATGTGATTTTGATTCGGATGATTCTTATTTTTGAGTCAATGCAAGTCGGTACAAATCTGGACTAAACCATAGTTTGTGTTAAGCCTTACATGCATTTTTGTACTAGTAAATGAAGGTGATTGTAGTTTCAGATATTATACCAGGACCAGGAGGTGTTATTCACAGTTGCAGATTTTTGTGTAAATTTACATTGAACTTGGTTTTGGATTTGTGGTTGTTGCTAATGTAACCAAATTTATGACTCACTGGGTAATCTGTGGTTCAAGTGGTATCATGTCTAGTACTTAACGGTTGGGTTTTCAAATCTTCCTGTTCGCATGTTCGAATGTCTGTAAGGGAATGTGCATTGAAGTTGGACAGACTTTATAGGATCCTAAATTATATTCTTTTAGAGAATATCACATCCATTCCACATAATTTATAAAAAAAAAAAAAAAAATGATGTGGTGGTTTGTTCATCTTTCAGTGCCAATTTGTCATAGGTGCTGATGATTTTCTTTTTTTAATTCTTAGCAATGTCAACACAGTTTGGGTTTATTTTGTAGTAAGCAAAGTATTGTATGTACAGCTGAGATCTTACTTAGTTGCTTGGATGGTTTTTTGTGCTCCAAGTTGAAAGGCTGATGGCATGAACTTGAACTTTGTTGGTTTCCCCAAGCATTGCTCTGTAGCTAGACAGTTGTAGCTGAAGCTTTGTGCTCATCATGTGCTAATGTGTTGTTGCCATGGTAGCATGACACAGCAGGGCCTGGTGAGGTGACTGTTCTATGCTGCGGGGGCTGTTGACGTAAAACCACCTCCCACAGTGAAAATGGAGCACTGGGCTATGTGAATAATTCAGCTAAGCAGCTCAGGTAGAAGGAAAGACAGCTATCATCTTAGCACACTTACAGATTGGGGCAGGCTGTGTTAGGCTTCCTTCATCTAGGTGTGATGTTTGCCACAGAGGAGATGTTTTACTTTGGCACCTAGTGTTAGTACATGTTGTACATATTTGTTCACTATTTCTTGTAGGTATTCAGATGTGTGTCTTTGCCAGGATCTCATTTGACACAATCCTGAGCAGATCTTGAAAAGTAGCCCTGAGCCTCTTTTCAAAAGGAGTATTCATGTGTTGAGTTAAGTTGCTGTCTGACCCACATTGTCAAATTATCTCCACAGTTTCACAAAGCAGAGCTAGAAGATGACTGGGGATTTTTTTTTTCTTCTTTTTGTGGAAGTAAAACTGTGGAAATGACTTGTAATAGTGTTTGGTGTCACGTAGGGAATTGTGACAGTGAAGTTGATACCTGCTACCACGATACTTTTATAGTACTTTATGAATAATATATGAGCACTCACAGTAAGCAGTATATATAACACATTGGTACATTCCCTGTTTCTTATTTGCTGGTTCCTATTTTTTTTAATACAACCACCTTTCCTCCTGTGTGTTCATGTCTTTGTGTGTATGTGCTCATGTATTCACACATTTTTATTAGGGTTGGGTGATAAAGCCTCAACATTATATCACAATATTTCAAGGAAATTCGTGATGATAATATTTCTGATGCCATAGAAAAGAAAAACTTACTGAACTATTTTACTGGTGATTACAGCTTGCAGGCAGCAGCATTTCTTAGTGCAAACAAAATGAAGGGCACATTCCATCCTTCTTTTCCAGTGAACTACTGTCATTGATGACACTACCTAATTCAAAGTGTTGAACTATTGCCACAAGGTGCCAGCAGCAGCTTTATAGTGCAATAGTAGTGATACGGCAGTATATACAGTGATGCAGCGTAAGTCAAATGTCTGATATGAGGCTGTTCTGCATCTCTAAGTAATGTAATTATATCTGATTTGTTTGTTGCTCCTGCTACTCTTGTGATGTAGATAATCATGCATTGACCCCACCTTTATCATGGCTTAAGGTATCAGCTGATATCAAGTACCAGTCAGTCATGTCAACTCACTTGACCACAGTTTTGCTGTTTAAAAACCTCTGCAAACGTACAAATAAAAGCTGTTGATGTAGCTAGAGTGAAATGCCTCCAAGCTGCTGTCACTTTGCTATTAGCTTCCTACATGCTGCATTAGCTTTCCCCGTCGCAACCAGTGTGCTGCTGACATGTGGTATAATAAACAACATAGAACTGAATTAAATAGATCGGCCATAGATCACCTCATTGTCACTGATACCTGATCCAACTTTTTGAGTTCCAGATCTGACCAGTATCGGATCACTTCATCCCTAGTCAACCACCCGTCCACACATTTGTGCAGAACTTGGCAGCTAGGCAGGAGTGACTGTGTGGCTGGTATTGTTTTAATTGTGTGTGTGCATGTGTGCATGACAAAATGTGGCCTCAGATGCCTTTAGAAGGAGGAAGTATCAAAAGTGTTTGTGTTGTCATGACTAATTTTGTCATCACAAGTGTTTCATAGACATGCACCATGTTTGAAGATGGGTGTGGCCCGAGAACTCATTGAGTCACCTTTATATTAATTAGAGCATTTTTTTTTTTTAAATTTACAAATTAAAAACAGAGATCAGTCTTAGTCTTATGAGTAGATACTAGAAAGGAATTGTTACCCACATTTTGAAAATGTAACAAAGTAAAGATGCACTGCTCCAGGCCTTTCAAGTGATCATTCCTTTCAGACGTTGCTGTTCTTGTTGCTGTGTTTCCTGTAACATGAGATGCTGCCTCACGCTTTATGGTTTAGTAATCAAGTTGGAGTTGATATGTAATCATGATGAATCAGCTCTGCCTGCAGTTTGTTCAAGCACAGGGTTCACGTGTCCTGTACCAAGTCCTATCACATCAACATCAATTAAACACATGTCTAAAGAGTGTGTGTGTGTGTCCGTATCCATAGTTATTTCTGTTCTCTGGACACAGAAGCAGTGTGTTGCCATACTGTATGCACTGTTTATTCATGTCGTAGCTGTTGCTCTCTAGTGAGACTAGTTAGTTCTGGAACCTGGTTTGCCTGCCAAACACCTGTGGGGGTGTGTGCGGGCGTGTCAGATGTGTGTTATGTGATGAGCTGTTATAGATCTGGAAGGCTGCAGCTATTGCAGTAGCAGCTTTTATGACTCTGGGAGCAACAACACACACACGCGCACACACACGGAGTCCTTTTTAGGGTTATTTTTGTGCTTGGCCCTGATCCCCTTTCCCTTGATCGTATGTATATGGATGCTTATTTTTGCTATAGGCCTGTAACGTACAGCTATATACTGAGTTGTTGCTTGTGTAGTTGGCAGAGAATATCACCCAGTTTTTTCCCTAGATAATTTTACTCAATATGAAGACCAGTTTTTCCTGTTACTGTAAGTGTAGTAAAAGCTTCCCAAAATGTGTTAAACCATCTAAACTGGAGAGATTGACTCTTCTCATTAAAAAAAAAACATAAGCTTAGAGGAATCACTGTTGTGCTGTTGAGTCTTAATACCAGTATTGGATCAACACTTGGGTGGTTAATCATTACTTTGAAACATTACTACTGACTCTAGACTTTACAGCACCTAACATTGTATACACTGACCGGACACTTTATTAGTTACACCTTGGTAGTACCGGGTTGGACCCCCTTTGACCTTCAGAACTGCCTTAATTCTTTGTGGCATAGATTCAACAAGGTGCTGGAAACACTCCTCAGAGATTTTTGGTCCATATGGACATGATGGCATCATACAGTTACTGCAGATTTTTCTGCTGCACATCCATGATGAGAACCTCCTGTTTCACCACATCCCTTAGGTGCTCTATTGGATTGAGATCTGGTGATTGTGGAGGCCATTTGAATACAGTGAACTCATTGTGATGTTCGAGACACCAGTTTGAGATAATTTGAGCTTTGTGACGTGGCACGTTATCTTGCTGGAAGCAGCCATCAGAATATGGTTATGTTGTGGTCATAAAGGGATGGACATGGTCAACAACAATACTAAGGCAGGCTGTGACATTTAAACAGTGCTTAGTTGATACTAAGGAGCCCAAAGTGTGCTAATAAAATATCCCCCACACCATTACACCATCACCACTGACCTGAACTGTTGATACAAGGCAGGATGGGCCTATACTGTTATGTTGTTTGCGCAAATGATGCAGCAAAGATTGCAACTCATCAGAC
The DNA here is from genome assembly GCA_015108495.1 of Heterochromis multidens. Classification (NCBI taxonomy): domain Eukaryota; kingdom Metazoa; phylum Chordata; class Actinopteri; order Cichliformes; family Cichlidae; genus Heterochromis; species Heterochromis multidens. The sequence continues at coordinate 10,937 of VUQS01000336.1, read as the reverse complement.
CAGGCAATGTTTTTCTGCTGTCCAATTTTGGTGAGCCTGTGGAAATTGTAGCCTCAGTTTCCTGTTTTTAGCTGACAGGAGTGGCACCTGGTGTGGTCCTCTGCTGCTGGTCTTCTGCTGCTGTAGCGCATCTGCTTCTTATGAGCTTGAAGCAGTTTGGCAATTTTCCTCTTACTACTGGTATCAACAAAGCATTTTCTTCCAGAGATCTGCCGCTCACTGGATATTTTCTCTTTTTCAGACCATTCTCTGTAAACCCTCGATGGTTGTGTGGGAAAATCCCAGGAGAACAGCTTGTCTGGCCCCACGTCGCATTCAGAGTCACTTAAATCTGATGCTCGATGTGAATTTCAGCAGGTCAATTTGACCATGTCTACATGCCTAGATGAGTTGAGTTGCTGCCATGTGATTGGCTGATTAGATATTTGTGTTAATGAGTAGTTGTGCAAGTGTTCCTAACAAAGTGGCCAGTGAGTATGTTTTAGTTGTCTGAATGGTGCATGGGAAATTAATCCAAAATCAGTAAAACTGAAAAGATTTTACTGTAAAGCTTTTTCTCTGTTCCTATCTGTACATCATGTTAAGCAACAGCAGAAGCCAATGGGTGTAACGACAGTTGAAACCTCTGTTTCCTCATTTAAATCATTTGTTTTTGGTTTTTGTAATCTTCAGCAGTTGTCTAACATTGCTTTACCTGTGTAGTTTGTCAACAAGGGTTTTATGCATCTATTTTTATTTGTTTCAATAAGTGAATAATTTTTGTGTATATTTCTTAGGTAAAGAGTTTAAAAGTATTTTATTAGCCTTTTGTTTTATTTGCCTTTCTCTTTGTGTGAAAAACAGTTGTTTTTTGATTTGTCGTCAGGTCAAATCTATCACATCAGACTTGCTTAGAACAAGGAAAACCACAATCACCGTCTTAATCCCTGCTACAGGACTATTCTGTAAATGTTGGAGGCAGTCTACCCCAAGGCTCTTTTTGGAGTTGCATAACTGAACTTCTTCCTCTTGAATGAGCAATGGGAAATGGCAAAGTGTAATTTCCTGCAGGCCAAGGAGGGCAGAAAGCCTGGGCTCTTTAAAAATGAACTTGACATATGCATTTGTGTGTCTACACGCGCACATCACAGACATGTACACACAGAGCAATGACTGATGGCCCCATTTATCACCCTGTAATGTAGTTACATTATGGTCCTGCGTCCAGTTGTTGCTTGGCAACAGTCATTTTCCCTGTGGTCGTCACAGCAGTGGTTGCTATTTGCAGCAATGTTGCTCAGCTGCTGTGTCCAGGCCTGATAGGCCATTGTTTTCATACGCTGGTTCAAGCTACTGCTGTAAGATTACTAGGCCCAGTGAAATTACGCAAGTGACAGTCCGTTTCTTGAAAGAGATTTAGTTCTTTTGTTGGAATGAAGCATGCACGTCATATGGCTGTAGTATTTGATTTAAGATCTGAGAATATGCTGCTGATGACATGGTAATTGGTTGCTTTTTGACAGTCATGTACCAAACAGTATGGTATTCAAAGTGTTCCTTATGTACAGAAAGATACATCCTTGAAACAAAATTTTTTAACCATGGCTTAATTAAACATATGCCAAATCAGTTTATCTCCATGTATCCTATAGGTCAGTTCTATCATAAATTATGCTAAGAATGGATACCACCCATAACGGATCTTTTTGCTGCAATACCAGAAAAGTAGGAGTACTGATGCAAACAAATTCATTATTAGAATCATGCAGTAAGTTTTTACTATAATCAGTTTTTCTTGAGAAGGGTGTTCATGGTTCTGTCTTCCTACGTTGTCACAACAAGAGAAGACAGATTTCCAACCACGAACTGATTTTGTCTCATTTTCAAAACTTACCCTCTTATATGGTGCTGATTTACACTGCATTGTATTCTGAATGTAATGGTTAATTATGTAACTAAACAGACGAGCCCAGAAGTGCAAGAAAGTTTCTCATCCACTTGTCTCTGGTCTATCCTTAATGCCCTGAGTGTATAATTGCTATCTGCTAAGCTGTTTTACCTTTTTGTTCACTATAAACATTCCTCTTTAACCTCTTTTGAGCTTAGTCCAACAAAAGCTGCAACGGTCCCAGCCTTTCCACTCTTGTCAATCCATAGTTATTTTGTCCTCCTCTGGGTTGTGTCAGTGTGACCTGTTTGTGATTATACATGGTGACCAACTCCCAGGCGTAACCTTTTCTTTCTGTCTTTTCTCTCTGCAGGGCTCCAGAGATTATTTTGGGACTGCCATTTTGCGAGGCCATAGACATGTGGTCACTGGGATGTGTGATAGCTGAGCTCTTCTTGGGTTGGCCCCTCTACCCTGGAGCTCTGGAGTACGACCAGGTGACTTTCCCCACACACATGCACACACATACATAGAAAAGAACTACACTATTCAATCACACAAACTGTCTCAAGGAGGGAAGGAGAGAGCCTAAAGAGAGATACCTTTCATAAACGAGAGGGAGTGAGCTGGACAAAATAAAATGAAATCCTCTTTTTGCTGAATATATATTCAGTGTGTATAATTCATTCTTGGCTGTGTTTTCCCAGTAGCCAAAATGCAGTACATTTATTGCATAGTTAAACCTTTATTTGTTGTTGCTCCCCAATCTCTCTCCTGCTTTATAACTGTAGTCCAACAAATCCAGCATGAAATCCATCTAATACTAATCTGGACTGAGTGAATCAGGAAATTGTTCCTGGCAGTGTGTGATTATCTTCCCACAGGGTTGGGCGATCTAAACTACACAACTGGGACCCTAAATGGAGTCCCCCGGCAAGGGAGAGGGAGCCTGGGAACAGGCCCACAACACATTCACAGACTAGTGCAGGATTATCCAGTGTTTGACCAGAGGCAGCTTGTTGAGGACCAGAATGAAGGCCATCATGAGCTTAGAAATTTGAAGGAAAAAAAGTTGGACACCCTGTTGTGTCCTGAATGAATGTTTGAAATTGGTTGTATTTTGGAAGTACAACCAATTTCAAACATGGTATTTTTTTATTTTTTTAGAATTGATTGCTTGTTTGGTAGGGCCCTGCTTTAATGTGTATGCATGGGAGTGTTTTTGGAGGTCCTTTGTTCCTCCAGCAGCAACAAATGGTTTGAACAGTCATCAGTCAGAGAGTAGCTGAGAGTTCTCCACTGAGCTTTGACAGCTCTTTATCACAGGGCCATGCCAGGACACACACTCACGCGTGCACAGCGAGTCCCCAAAAGCATGCTGTCCTATGCCAAGGCTCACTGCAGTTCCACTCTACACAGCAAAATGTATTTATAAACATAAGCCTGATGGTAGACAAGTGCACACACTCACACACGCACACATACTCACTCATGCACACACAGTGTGGTTGGCGTTCAGTGCACCATCAGCAGGTTCTCAGTCCAGTGCCCTCTGGCAAGTCAGTGTATTTGTTCTAGGCTGTAGACACAACATGCACACACACATGCTGTAAAATTGTTAGTGTAGGATTTGCATTCTTCGTGGAATTTCTGGAGTATCGTAATATTTTAAGATGGGTATTCAAGCCAGTGGGGTCAGAGTTTGACAGTTCTTGGTAAAAGTCAACCTATATCTGGGGGAGGGAATAAAAGGTGACTGTCCTTGCTGTGTGTGTATTTATTCTTAAATGTTAGGTTGCACAGGATCTGAGAACATTTGAATCTGTCATGTGACATTTCATTCTTTGGCTACATTCTGTAGGTGAAGATTTTTTCTCATGAAAATGGTTTAAACAGCTTTATTATTACTTCCTCTGTTTGTGGCTTGTTTGCTGCATCTATCTTGGACCAGTGAAGCACTCAAACTGTGCCAGTTTAGCAGAGTTGTAAAGGTTAAAAGCAACTTGCAGATCAGCTCCTAGACAAACTCCCAACAGACTATAACTTAAGTGTACATGTTGGAGAAAATGTTTCACAGTCTATCCAGTGTTCTCTTTGAAGAATAGTCATATATAGATTTACACTACCAGAGCGCATCAGCTGATCTAAACTAATGTAGTAATTGGGTAAAAGTGATTGCATTCATGTTGATTTTGTTAAGTGGTTGTGACTGACTGACTGACTTTCCTGTTATTTTCTCCTTTCTTGCTCTCTCTTCCTCTGCCTTTTCCTCACCGCGTCCTATCTACTCTTTTGCACTACTTAGATCCGGTACATCTCTCAGACTCAAGGCCTGCCTCCCGAGCAGCTGCTCAACAAGGGGACCAAGACCTCTCGTTTCTTCTCCAAAGAATCTGATTCTCCCTACGCATCATGGAGACTAAAAGTATGTGCATTCAGATCCCACAAAAAGACATGCAAACAGTGTATGCATCTTCGCAAAAACCACATATCATTATATCAATAGTCACTAATTGTTGGTTAAAGAAAAAAGCAGGCTTTATGTGACATTTAAGTAAAAGATCCTTTCAGTGAGGGGGACAAATAAGAAGTGGCAGTACATTCCCAGTAGGAAACAGCTGCATGAACTTTTCCAAACAGGACAAAGCCTGCAAAGCCAGAGGAAAACTCAAGGAAATGTGAAACTGTGTTTAGACTACCCGCTGAGCTGACTCTAAATACAGTTTAAGTGAATGTAAGCCTAATGTTTATCTGTAGATCTACTCAGTTGGAACAAGTTGAGCATGCAGATTTGCATGGAGATGTGGATAGTTTGCTCCCACTGCCTGTGTACTTTATCTAATACTTTAACCTTTCATTCCTCATCTATGAAACAAATCCAGTGGTAACTTCCAAAACGCAGAGATGCAAAACCCGCTCATACAAAAGACTTAACATACTGCATTTACATGCCTGAAATATTTATCTTCATGTTCCTGTTCTTCCTCCAGACAACAGAGGAGCATGAGAAAGAGACAGGACTTAAATCCAAAGAGGCCAGAAAATACATCTTCAGCTGTCTGGATGACATAGCACATGTGAGTCTTTATACACCAAATAACTCAGTTTCAAACCAAACCAGACACAAATTAAACACCTTAAAATACTGTCATTATACCTTCACAAAATGTATATTGAAACCTAAATTTGTGGCTGTAAAACACTGCCATCAGTTCAAGCACTCCTGGAGTTCTTCATTGTGTTGCTTTGTGGTTTTCACTCTGTCTACCTCACTGCCTCTGTCACTCAGGTGAACTTGGTGCTGAGTCCTGATAACACTGACATGCAAGCAGAGAAGGCAGACAGGCGGGAGTTTGTGTCTCTGCTTAGGAGCATGCTGTTGATCGATGCTGAGGACAGGACTGTTCCCTCCAGTGTCCTCAGTCACCCCTTCCTCACTATGACTCATCTATTGGACTACCCCCACAGCAACCAGTAAGGCTGCAGCAACTGACACAAGATGTGTTGATTTGCACATTCCTGTATGCTTCTTTTTTTTTTTTTTTCCTGTAACTTGCAGCACACAGGGATAGTATAAATACATTATATACTTGCGAACTACACACATACAGCTTCACTTCTCACCCCTACCAGTGTGCAGTCATCTTTCCGCATCATGGACATGTGCCACAGTCGGTCCAGCAATGCAGTTTTTGACGCTCTCAACCAGAACACCATTCATTTCTCAAGACCTCTAGCCCCTACTGCCTCCTCTGGCCTTCCTTTGGGCTACAGCAACATACCAATCCACACTCAGGTGAGAATATGGTAGAAGTGATTTAGTCTCTGTCATTCAGCATGGCAAGTGCCTAATTATTTCAAGAAACTATGGCACTATACATTGTCTGTCTGGACTGAGAACATAGTGTCTCCCAATATATATAATGTTTTATTAATATAATGTTTATGCCAACACATTCTTTACTATTGAACTACTGTTGCCCCCTTCAGGAGAGAAGTTGCTGTAGTGTGACACTATAGTATACTGGATTTGATATTTCTGTCCCACTTTAAGACTTCAGTGACACTCACTGTTATCATCTTTTCATGGCTAACCTTTGCTGTGTCTCTCTTCATCACCATTCCTTTTCATTTTTTCCCTTCTTCTTACTCTTCCTTTTGACATATTCTCTACCTCCTCACCTGATCATTGTTTCTTACCTACCGCTCTGTGCTCTGCCTTTGCCTTCATTGTACACTTATCTGAAGCAGACTATAACCCAGTCGGCTCCATCAGTGTTGCATCCAGGGATAGCTCTAACAACCGGGAACGGACAGTTTGGGTGTGGTGACTCATTCCCACCTGCCCTTATTCTTTGTCCTTCAACCATGCAAGGTATATAGACTGTGCACTGCATCTTTTGGCAATGACACAACATAAATTTTGTATTTTAAATGGTGTTCTAAGAAGTAGCTTAACCAAGATGATATTAAATTTAGTCACTTTTTTTTAAAAGCTAAATAACAATTGATTTGGTTTATGCTTTATTCTATTTCTAAGGTAACCTTAATCAGCCAGCAGGGTATTCTGTCCCCATGGCAACTCAGGCACCTCCCATACAACCCCTACCTGTGAGGCCTGGTGTAATAGCTCAGGTAAGCTCTTACATGCAATAATAATTTAATCTTTTTAAGCAGCAGTGACAGACACACCCAGAGTAACTCTCAGCTCTCGTGGCCCTACTGCTGATGTGTCCTTGACCAAAAGTTAGAATTCCTCTAAACAACTTCTGACACCAATGGAAATCAAAAGAAGATTGCATAACATCTTATTTTCCTCCTTTGTGCCTATAGCAGGCCTGGTCTAACCGGGGGCAGCAGCTCCTTGTCCCAGCAGCCTGGCAGCAGATGACTCCAGTGGGGCCTCCTCCCTCTCACCCACCACCACCACCACCATCCTCCCTAACCAACGACACCACAGCTGGACCACAGAGGATCAGCGACTGGGGGTGAGTCACCAAACCCTGAGTCACAGAGTCTTAAAGTCTGGGAAATTCCCTTTTTACAAGACTTCCACTAGTGAGCACATTTTGTCACATTTGTTACAAGTATGTGCACAAATGACCGGTTTATTTTTGGGAAGTATCAAATTACATGCAAAGCAGGGTTGTAATATTATTGGACTTCTTGTCATAAATTGTTTTTTTTTTTTGTTTTTTTTGCTTATATCATAGCACAGCATGTTTCCTGTTCCCTTAATGTTTTTACCCCAAATGTAAAGCTTCATGTTTCTCTTACACCTTTTTACTCCTTTTTACCTTTTAACATCTGTAACAGAAAAGTGCGTCCACACAATAGCCACTACAATGCAGTGATGAAACAACCTCTCCTGACAAATCAGATGCCAGCTCTCTCTGCCCATCAGCCAATCAATATCGGCATAGCTCACGTTGTGTGGCCACAGCCAACCAATAAAAGGAACAGACACACCCACAACAGGTTGGATTCTGCTCCTTGCTCATTTCTTTGAATTTTAAATTCTCTGACACTGATATATTAAACATGTATAAAATCATTCTGTTTAAAGGAACCTGTCTCACTTCAGCAACATCCACATATCAGCATGTCGGACCCCCAAAATGGCTGATGCTGTTGAACAGGCAGTGGTAGGAAGGGAGCAGCCTCAAAGAGAAGTTCCTTTAGTGGAAACCAGGCAACCAGAAGTTCAAAACACAGATGAGGAGGAGGATGACGCAGAAGAGGAAGTGAGCTGCTTTAAAGAGCCAGTGACGAGCAGTAATAGAGAGTCGGACCTGCCCAGGCAGCGAGATGTGGCGGTTCTGATGGCTGACACTCCAAGCCCCCCTCCCAGTGTTATCAGCATCCGCAGTGATCTGACAGATGCTGAGGAAGAGGGTGGGGAGGAACAACCACTGAGGTGCCGTCTGAATGAGTGAGTATAGTCAGGAAAATAAACTTGTTCAAGCCCACCCTGCTGATGAAGGGAAACATGTCAGGTTCACCCACGACAGTCTATGAAAAGTCCCAGAAAACCTAATTTTTGTCAGCAAGCCTGTGCAGTGTCTGCATTAAGTAAGCGACTACTCCTAATTTCAGCTATTTGAGACTAAAAATCTCTAAAAATCTGTCCTCAGGTGCAAAGAGGAGAGTGCATGTGAAGCTTGCAGAAACACCAGTGTGTCTATGGAGAGAGTGTGCTCACTCAGCAGCCCCGACAGCAGCCTCAGCACCAGTTCATTTGCCTCCAACTCACTTCAGTCCAGCCCTTCAGTCTCACCATGCAAAAGAGCCAACAGGTAACAGTTTACATCCTTAAGTAACTAAGTATTGATAGAAAAACGCTGAACGTGCTTTTAAATGATGATTGTTTTAATCTTTTTTTCGTCCTCTCTGTTCAGCATGTCTGAGGATGATGGTCATGAGAGCGGCTGTGACACAGTGGAAGGCTCCCCCTCATCCGAGACTTCAACTTCCCCACGTGGCAACAGTTCCTATCGTTACCTTGACAACAGTAACCACAACAACCACCCATCTTTGGCTGCTGTAGTAGCACCACCGCCTTCTCCTATTGTGCAGGGCAGGAGTCCCCGTGGCATCAGGACAATGGTAGTTCCACCAATGAGAGTGCAGAATAACAACACTCAGGGGATAGAGGAGCGTATCCAGAGAACTGGTCAGTGAAAACTGATTCTTCAATGAAATGTTGTCTGTGTGTATAATCTTAGTCAAGAGAATTTTGCACGTTTTATAAAAATACAGTTTTCAAACAACCTACCTAGAGGGTTTTGTTTTTGTTTTTTGTTTTTTTGTTGGTGGGTGGGTGCGGGGCACACGTGCCTTCATTTTGCCCCTGTCCTGTGGTCTGTCACCTGTGCTTTGGTGGTGTTTGCTTTACAGGTCATATGGAAGCAGGAGGGGCTTACCGCCCCCTAGTGGGTCATAGAGGCTTTAACAGGTGATCAAGAGACAGCAGAAGTTTTCCCATGCTGTAGTCTAAGACCTGAAAAGATGCATCCATTGTAGGCAATGCTAACATTGCCTCTTTTATGGCTTTCCCTCTATTAGAGTTGAAGCTTTCCTCAAGGAAAGTTTTTGTTTTTCTTTAAATCCCATAGATTACCTCCTTTTTTTTTTTAACTACTCAAAGTCTTACCTATATTAATGGTCCACGTTATTTTATAGTAGATTCTAAAGGTTTACACAAGGAAATATACTCTGTTGGCTCCTACGTACAGGGGGGAAAGGAGGATGCATTTCGTTTGGTACTGGACCAGAGCCTGAGTTTTCTCCGTTGGTTCTTTCTGTGCAGCAAAAGTTACCCTAAGGCACTGATGTGAGATCAGTTTCACTTTTTTATTCCCAGAATAGAATTATGTTATACATTTATGAATTGTGCAGTAAGTTTAAAACTCTTACAGATCAGAGTCTGAGGGTCAACTTTGCTCTCAAGATGCCATTTTCTGAGTGCCAACAATCCTTTTTTCTTTCCCTGACTTTTTGGATTTTCTTGTCTTCTTTACGGTGCTGTGTTTTATGTGAAGATTTACAACATGTGAACATACATTTGATGATTTTTTTTTTTTTTTTAATGACAGCACAAATTACAGTTACAGTGTTTGCCATAAAATACAAAACTGTAATTTCTTTGCATTACTTGAATTGTATTTTTGTGTCCACTGGAGTCATTAAATGAC
>VUQS01000335.1:0-23212 GCA_015108495.1 Heterochromis multidens | reverse complement strand
AAGTGCGCAGCTGGAAGAAGTCCAGTGTAAGCTACAGATCCCCAGGAACAAGGCTGGGAATCTGCCTCAGAGTAGGGAAGTTTAACAAGGTGACGGGCAGAGGAAGGAAGGAAGCGAAGGCGATGAGCTCATTCAATGGATAATGAATAAAACAATAGTAAAGGAAGACAATGAGAAGTGACACTAAAAAGAAAGTACACTGATGTGTGAATGGACACTGTTCATTGCACATGGGTAGCTCTTTATTCTTTTGCTCTTCCTTGTGTGCTGCTGTGCCTGTATGTATGCAGTGTGTGAGCTTACGGGTGCGGCTTTGTGAATTATGACTCCATGTTATGGAATGAAGGGAGCGGTGCCAGTTCTTTCTTTGTAGAGCTGAAGTTTGGTTTAGAGGCTGGAGGGGGTCTGCGTAGACTAGAGCGTGCTGGCTGAATGAGCAGTGACCACGGAGACGCACAACACAAACACAGGAGGAGTGGTCTGAGTAAAATATACTTTGCTACTATGGATACATGTCGGATATATTTGTAGTAGTTTTTAGTTTTCACTGCACAGAGTTATGCCTCTGTGCTCATGGAGGGGTTATAATTTCTGTTTGTACGATTATTTGTTGATTTGGGTCTACATTAGCCATCAACAGCATAGCAACTGTTCTCCCTGGGGTCCACAATCATTACATCATAATATAAGCTATTGGAAATACGTTATTAGACAAACTCAAGGCAAAAAGTCCATCCATCCATCATCTTTTCACAAACACACTGAGGGAATTTCCTTAGATTTGGCACAAATGTTTACCTGGATTCGAGGATGAATTTGGTGGTCAAAGGTCAAGGTCACTGTGAACTCACAGAACATGTTTTTAGCCACAACACAAGAATTTTTATGCTAATTATCCCAAAGCAGGACACAAATATGTTGATGACATTATGCATCCCAAAGGCCAAAGCTCAGTTTTACTATGAAATCATAATATTATGCAAAAACAGTTTTCTGGTCATTAGTCAATGCCAAAAGTGAGAAGCAGAGGACATGAGGACATGTGACCACATATAAAATTTGGTTTGAACTGGTGACACTAAGCCCAGTGTTCACCTTGAGACTGTGGTGATGGTATAGATCTAATGTGGTTCCAGGTTAAAAGTGTATGTAAGCATCCAAAATTTCAGAATCAGAAGCATCTTTGCAGTACCGTTTGCATTTGAAGCATTGCCTAATGTCATGGCTGCAAATTTGTGCTGACCAAACTTGGAAGCACTTTCTTCAAAGTCTTCACTGCATATACTATATGAATCTGGATAGAAATGGATGCAAACTGCAGCTTGTCTGGCTGGTGCAGACATAAAACCACAAGGCAATAATTCTAGATTTGTAGTGCCAAGCTTTTCTGAAAGTATACCGTAAGCTTTAACTTGAAATGCAAACACCCACAACACACATGTGGAAATGCATGACAATGAGAGCGCTTTATCTTTTGATTTTTTTTTTTTTTTCAGGAAATCAAACTAAGAAGGCAGACAACAATCAGATATAGTTACTGCTGTAAGAACACTGACTTTTGGAAATTCTCGAGTTAAAAGGTGTCTTTGCTGAGCCCAGCTTTCAATTATTGGATGCTTTCATTTCCATAAGCAGAATAATGTAGTAAGATGAGTTTTCTTAATGACAGGGCAGCTCTAACAAGTAGTAAAGGTAACATTTTGTCAACTTTTTATTCAAAACTCACTGTGACTGATTTATTACCTTTACAAGGCCTCTAGTCTCTGTAAGCTGATTTTTACTGGGGTTGGGGAGAAACAGTGGGAGAAAGTTTAGAAACCACTCAGAAAAACTGGTATGGGCCTTCATTTATTCCCTCTTCTTGAGTGCCGGTTCATGTGTTGCTTGGATGAGAACTAAAATGTCATTTATTTCCTGTTTTTCAGGGTGTAGGTCCAGTGTGAGGAGGGATGTCAAACCGTGACTCGCTGGGGTTTGGGGATCTGCTTCCCCAGGACGTGGTTGACATTTTTGCCCATGAGAGGCACAGCAAAAGGGGGCGAAAGAAGCGCACTCGCTCCCTGGGTCGCGCTTTGGGCTGGCTGAAGGGTAAGAGGAGGAAGAATCTAAGCCCGTATGAGCAGAACCCAGGTTTGGGTCCTGCTCTTGACCTGGCTTTGGATGGGCACCCTGCTGGGAATCAGGGCGGACACAAGGGAGGACAGAAGTCTGGAAGGCAGGGTCATCTGCAGGTCAACAGTCATGGTAAGAATCCATAGGGTCTCAGTTTTTCTGTTGTATTTTATTAAGGTTTTAAAATATTAGTTCCCAAACTCTAGCTTAATGATGTAGGACAGAAAGGTATGGACTTTAATTATGGTACCTTATGAACTATTTTAATCATCTTTCAGTCTAAAGATTGTTTTATTGAAGCTTTTCCAGTGTGTTTTGGTACTTTTAATTTTACATTACTTCACATCAGAACTACAAGAGGCTGTTTCTCGCTGCTTTGCCACTTTTTTTTTCTTACGTCTATAAACGTATAAATAATGTATAGCTTAATCATTAAGTAAGACAAGCTGTAGTTTCTGCTCTACCGCATTGCAATGTCATCAGGTTAGCCATAAATTTTGGATGTCATACCATCCTTCATAAAGTCTCATAACTGCAAATCACAAGATAAAATACCTTTGACAGACATGCAAAACCAAAACATAAAACATGCATATTGTTGTGCTGATGAATTCCCCATCTCCATTGAGGCTGTTCCAGTTGATCTACATTTTGTACCGACATGAATCAAACAAACAGGTGCCTGTCAGGAAGGAATGACTCTTAAAAAGTAAAGTCGCTAAGATTAAGTACATTACTACAAGGTGAAGTAATTTGTTGTTGCAGCAGTTTAGAGCAGCAAAGTCCTCGGAACCTTGATATCCTTCGCATTGGTTCCCAGGTATGTTTGTTTGCTTTCTGGAGGGATGTTTGAATAGACTGACTTCCTTTTCGCCTTCCGACCTTCAGCACACTTTGTTTGCTGTAAAGAAATCTGTCTGTCTCGTTCTGTGACACCATTGCTTACTTACCTGGTCTTCAGGTTACATGTAGGCTGCACTGTGGCCAACATTCAAACAGGACAGGCTCTAAGCGGATGGTGTGCTTTAACCTATGTGCACTCATATACTCCCACAATCAACAGCTTCAATAAAAGCCAATACATAACATACTCACAATCTCCTAAAGGGGACCTTCTTTGCTTTTCTTTAATTTTCTGTCATCTATGTAGTGTGCACTGTTAGAATGGCGGATGCTCATATTAAACATAGCCAGAGTCTGACATAACGAGGTCATGTGCAAGTGATCCTAGTAAACAAAAAGCCAAAAAAAAAAACCCCACCCACCTGCTGTTCAGACCTTCTGTTTGTGAGAGGTAGCCAATCAGAAGGAAGCTGGCTTAACTCTTTCCCCCTTGGACGACTGCTAGGGCTTCTGAACTGAGCAGTTCTCAGGCCTAGTTACTGAGGATTATCTCTGCCTATACAGGTTACTAGGGCTACCCTTGGAAAAACTGGAACCTATTCTAATGGGCGTCAAAGCACGTCTTTATTTAATTATACTGAGGTGTCAGAACTCGTCATTAAGGCTACAGGGGAGGTGGTCCAATGTCGTCTTTATGGGGGAAAGACTTAAAGGTGGCCTTAAAGGGAGAGGAGCTGAAATAACTTCATTATCATGTCAGTTATTCTAGTAGAATCCATGACTAAAAGTATGGAGTTGGAAATAAGAATAATAGGTCCCCCTTAAGAAAATTCTGGGAATGCTTAGACTTTTCCCTGAGCTGTACTCTGCAGATCTTGTTGCAGCTTGCAGAGGTGCAGCAATATACCAGTCCTGTTTTCTCTTTGTGAACACCATTTTTTTTCAGCATAGTGTGATAGGAACTGTGAGCACTAACGTTAGTTTTATACCCTGAGTAATCACACCTACATGCAGTCAGACCTGAAACGCAAAACATTCCACAAACAAGCAAAACCTTATTTTAGTGAGACTGCTTATGCTAAAAACATGAAAGTACAAATGGTGTTTAGTTTGCTCAGTGCTGTTTTATATGTGCTTGTCTGGTAGTGCTTATGCAGTCTTGGCTAATTGCTTTGCGACAGAGGAGGTTCCTCTTGTTTCTTGTAGTCGGAAACCCTGATCTCAGTGCACTGGCGAGTGGCGTCGGGGATTTCCATAAGATCCAGACTCCTTCAGTCTGACATCGTCAAACTATACCCAAACCATTAGATGAATATGTATAGACTTGTTTTCAGTCACATCTGTGGCTTTGGTAGATGATAAATAAATGCACACATAAAGATGTCAGCGCATTTTTGGATTGCGTCACACAATCTTTGCACTTTGTTGTGCTACTCATGTTAGGTCACAGCGATGTGAGAGTAGCAGTTTTTGTTTGAAAAAGTAAACTCTAAAGCGAGATAAGGTATTTCTCCTCTGCCAAGGTTGGCGTAGAGGCTGACGCCCACATTGGGTAGAGGTCAGGAATGCTTCCACTTCACTTCTGAATACATGCACTCGACATGAGATGCAGGATAACACTACTTTCTGGATTTTTTTTTTTTTTTTTAAAGTTGGAAACAACCTTTAAACATTGTTGTGACAGCAATCACAGAAAATATGTTTTAATGGTATAAAGTTTGCCTTAAGGTTACATAAATTTATCTTTGCAAAGCCAGGATCATTGACTATTAACTGTGATTTATGTGCCAGGTATAGATGTACGCTGCTATTGAGCCCTTAGCAATGAACGTTTTCTGTATGCTGTGTGGGTTGTTGGTGCTGGCAACAACCACTGCAAGCTTCTCAGCAGACGCTTCCTCAGATTAGAGAAGGAGCTCAGCGTTCGCAAAACGCATCCAGAGGTGGTTTATTACGGGAGCAAGATGTGGCACAATGCAACACACTTGCCCAGAAAATTGAATACCTCCAGCTGAGCCCCTGATGATGATCTGCACTGATGCCAGAGGGGCCTCCTGCCCAATAAATGCCTGGTATGGCAGGCATCGTGCCAGTTAATTAAAAGCAATGCCAGGACTGTTACAGTGAGGGAGGAACAAGGTGTTCTGTTTTTTTCTGAACTCTCTGCTCATACTGTTTCTCGCTGCTTTGAAACATTGTGCACATACGGGTCAGGGAGTATATGAGACAAGGGTGTAGGGCTGCCTATCAGATCATAATACTTTCTGTTAATAAAAGATAATGTGTCAATTTCTGACTTTGGGGACAGGCACAATGAGGTGTGAGTTTCAGTGCAAATCTTTGATTTGATATTGTCACCTTAAAGGTACAGTCAGTAATTTTTTTTTAGGTTATTTAATAGAAAAAAGGATACTGTACTCATAAATATACATATATAGTGTGTAATTACATTTTCCAACAAACTAATGCATTCTCATAAAATTAAAATTAATCTATTAAAAATACACAGGAGCGGGTTTGCGGTCTGTGGGAGCCGCCATGTTCCCTCACCATATTTGAATAGGGTGGCTGGGAAGGACATCTCCCTTCCAAGTAGTGACGTTTTATGTATGTGGCTAGAGACCGGCTACATACGTGGTATGCCAAAGGCGGATGAGAAGAGACCTCGTGGGCGTTTGTGTGCCATGGTGGGACATTTAAATTCGTGCCTGAACCTTTAGACTCAGGATATGAAGGATCATACCTATGTTTTATTGTCGGAGAAGGGGTCCCCTTCACCAAAGAAACGAAAACCCAAAGGAAAAAGACAACGCCACCAACATCTTAATAAAATGTCATCCTCCTCACCTCAAGCTTAATCTCCTGAACTGAAGTCAGGACTCTAACAGACGCAAAAGTGCATCAACATGCTTATTTATTCCTGATATTGTTGCAATTACTTACTGTCAGCAGATTAGACAAGAGCTGGATAAACAATAACAGCTGGTTATAAGCTAACATTATGCCAGCTAATGTTAGGCTCAAGTGCCCTAAAAATCACACTTTCCCTCTGATAAACAGTTTGGTTACATTCTCACATCATATGAGACTTTATTCACTAAGCATCAGAGTCCAGCAATGTTACATCTACTTCAGACGGTTTCACTAATGCCGGCTAACAGTGGCAAAAACAGCAGTTCTACTGACAGTTCAGTATATCCTCAACAACTCACCTCACTATGGCTGTTATCAGCGGTGAAAGTTTTTACACACTGTAACTTTACGCTTTAGAAAAAAGCTGATGGCCATTTCCCACAATATACAGACATTTTATAAGCCAAACCATGACTCAATGGGGAAAATACCAGTAGAGTGCCAACCTCGCAGCTTTAAAGACCTTAAAGGATCTTCTGCTAATCTCTTAGCAACTGATACCACGGGATACCTTCAGAGGTCTGGCACGCTGGTAAGGTGCAATATTGGGCAAGTCCTGGGTGGCATGGTGGTGCATTGGTTAGCGCTGTTGCCTTACAGCAAGATGGTTCCTGGTTTGAATTTCCTGGTTGGCTCGGGCCTTTCTGTGTGGAGTCTGCATGTTCTCCCTGCACTTGCATGGATTTTCATACTCCGACTTTTTCCCACAGTCCAAAGACATGCATGTTGGGTTAATTTGTGATTCTAAACTGACCATGGATACAACATGGAAAAAATGCTTAAGGTTTATGATAAATGAATATATGGTAAAAATGTTATTTGTAGTCTAAAGCGTTTTGAGTGGTCTGTAACACTAGAAAAGTGCTGTGTGAAAATATGAGTACATTTGCTTGCAGTGTTGTGATGAATCTGTGTTTATTCTCAAAAATAAATGCACTACCCTTTTTTGTCCTCATCCTGGCAACAACTGTGTCTGGGGGCACGATATTCTTGAGTTTTCTGTCCATATGTACAGTATATACTTTATGTCCATCCCATTCTCATGAACATGATATCTCTTGAACAACAAGAGGGGCTGACTTGGACTCAAGGATGAACTAGTTTGGTGGTCAGAAGGTTAAGGTAACTTATATTTTATATCAAGTCTAGTCGAGTCTAGATTGGTTGGCAGAGGCAAACAACTACAAGGCTATTGTATGCCCAGACACACTATAGGCACTGTTCAAATGTAAAATGCCTGTATTTCACATGCCATATGTATTTGAAATTACCAACGTAGGGCTTCGGCAGGGTCATTTTCAGCAATAGCTTACACACTATGTTGTGTTACACTAATGATTTGAATGAGAGGGGAAATTCTCTATCAATGTGCAAGCCTGTTGGTCATAAAATAAGGAAATAAATCCTCAATCCTTGAAGTGAGGGATAAAGTAGGAGGGGAAAAGAAGTGATGGAATGGAACAAATGGAGAGAGGGGAGGAAAACAGGATAAACTTAAATGATTAAAAAGATAAATTAGAGTGTTGTTGCCAAGTTGAGGTGGGCTGAGTCTTTTCTTTATAAACACAGGATCTACTCCACCTACCCACAGATCACCCCACCTATAACTAAGCCAATGTATTTACATACAATGTTTATATTATTCCTGAATAATGATGTATTCCCTTGTACAATCCAAATGTCATTTTAACTGTTTGTTTGTGAGAGTCTCGGGATGAAAACTATAAGCCACTGAAACTATATTTTACTCATTGGATTTTCAGTGGATAATGGCATCTTAATCCCATCACTTGTTTTCATAATTTTTATATCTAGAAAGGGAGTCAAAAATATGAGTCCAAAATAATATATAAGAGAGCATTAAGCTCTTATTAATAAAATTCAAGTATGTAAGTGTGTTCACAGTGCATCAAAAATGTATGTTGACTGCAGAATATGAAAAGCATTAAACAATCCCCAGTCCTATTAATATGTGTTTGTACTGAAGTGATACTGCACGTCTCAAGCTTGCTAATAAACATGCTGTTGGTATAATCAGTTTTCTTTTCAGTTTCACTTGTGAACAACAGGTCGATCTAGATCTAGACAAAGTGGTCCAAACTTTGTATAGGTTTACTTTCCCCTTTGCTGGGATAGAAATGTGTTTCTGTAAACAAGACCCATGGAGTTTGACCAGAAAGGGACTGCACAGTAGCAGGTTTGGGTTGATCAACTCTGGTCTCTGAGGTTTTACGCTCTTATAAACACATTAATTGTTCATTGTCTTTTCTGATAAGTTCTCTATGATTCATCTTGAGCCAACAGGCAGTGGATATCTTTCTTTTAAAGTTACTTCACCTCCATTTGTCTAATGACTTAAAATGGCAATTTGGGTCTTTGTTTACCTGTCTGTGAGTGATTTATGTCTCTGCCATGCTGTCAGTTTACCCAGTCCTGTGTAAAACTAGACAGGCCTCTCTTACGCAACTATGTCCCTCTCTGTCTTTTCTTTCTAATGGACTTTTAAAGGAATTCTCTTGTTTTTTAAATGGAAGCAAGATTGCTTAGGGATAACTAGGTCACACAGCCCTAACAAGGTACGCTCACCTGTTTGCTCCGAACACTCCCTCAAGAGATTCCTTGCATTCCTGAGCTTTAAGATATCTCTCTAAGGAAGCTAGAAATAGGGAGCCCTTTGTATGTGAGAGTTTGTGTTTAGTTTTCATGCCAGGTTCAGATCATATGAGCCATTTCATGTGACTTCTTTTGTTGAATATTTAGTTCTAGAGGCTGCTTGGGTGAAGCAGGACTGTTGAGTTTATTTTTCTGTATCTGCTGCTTAAACCGTTGTGACATAAGTGTTGATCCAACTGTCTGAGAGGTTTGCAGATTTCATGGGTTCATCGTGGGCTCAGATTTTATATGAAATCCACTGGACTGTATTAGAGGGGCAACAGGGGTTTGCGTTAATGCGTAAATCAGGAAGAAAGTGTGGATTTTCTGTGAGGAAAATAAAGATCCACTGTCTATGGTGGGATGGCTAAAATAAAGCACACTGGGGGGGAAAAAAAAAAACAACCTTACAACACATTTACATGCACACTGTGGAGGAAAATACAGGGCTGTGGGAGACTTAGTTTTCAATAGGCCTTTTGTCCAATTAAGTGAAAGGTTTTGCCGTTAAATTGCTTAATAACAAACAAAAAAACACTTTGGCAATGCGGCACAACACAATAACAGTAAAGGGCAGGAGAACAGGTTTGAGAAAACGGACTTGAGATAGAGTTTCACTTTCTTCCTCTTATGGTGGGAAGTCATTAACTGCTTTTTGCACACTGTCGCCTCAGGGAAATGTAAATCTCTGAAAGATTCTTTCATTATCTAGCTTCTTTGTGGAAAAAGTGCCTCTTGATTGGAGCAGGGATGAGGTCATTTTCTGTGATACTTTGAGGAAATTGCCCGAAAATTGTTGTCAGACTGAAAACAACTCTCAAACACAAATATATGTTGTGAGTGTGTAGGTGAGAACCAAGTCGACGCTGACGCTGTGGGAACTTCAGTAGCTGTGGACTTGGCTACGTGTAAACAGTTGCGCACATGCTTATGTATAATGACAGGGCTTTAGCAGGATTTTATTTCAGTAGATGAAGCATCACCACACCCAAATATTACATGTGATCATATTTAGTTCGCTCTAGTGTTCAGATAGTTTAATAAATGCCAGTTTGCCCTCTAGTCCCAGTCTGAATAATGTGCTTGAGTTTCATTTCATCACATTTATTATCTGCAGTCTTCTAATGTTTGGTGTCAGTGTTACCAAACTAAGCAAGACAGCCAACAGCAACAGTTATTATTTCCTGAAATCTTGCATCGTTTCATTGTCAAGATATGCAGACGTGTCACCGTGGCATGGCACCAGCTATTGCTATTGTCACGAAAGGAAAATGTTTGCCAACACACTGTGGCAGGTCTACAGAGAGACTGATAAGTGTGTGTTTGGAAAGCTCAGTGAGTCACCACTGGTGACTTTTGTAGTTAAATCAAGATGTTTTGGAGCAATGGTAGGTAGCAGACACTTGTGACACCCTTGATAAAGATAACTGTGTTGATGCAGCAAATTTTCCTAAACATGCGCACAGTGCTGGTTATTAATAATGTAGTTTTCTGTAAGAGCATGCAGCTCTTTCTGGATGAATTCAATGACTGCAGCTCTGATAAGTGCAAACTCTGCTTGTGTGTAATGCAGGTACTTGCCCAATTTATGTCAACACAAACTGTTGTGTCAGTCCCCAGATGTGTCATTTTGTTTATTCTGAAGAGATGGAATTAGTGTTAAACATGAAGTTAGGATAGCAGCTCTGCGCGGTTGGTCTTGGGCACGGTTTCTTTTGAGTGTGGGTAAATAACAGAAACAGTTGCTATGAATGGGGAAATGAGCTGTACAGAACAAAACAGTTTTGTACCAGATTGGAAATAACTGTAAAGCTGTAAAGTTGGGCACTTTAACATGTGAGTCTATGGAGATTGACTTGCTTTTAGAACAAGCCTCAAGTGGCCATTCGAGGGACTGCAGCATTTGGTTTGGGGCTCGTTACACTTTTAATCCCTGGAGTTTGTGAAAATGCAAAAAATGTGAAAAAGTTCAGCTAACGCTCATAAGGAATTTGCGTTCTTAGTGTTTGACATAACACAACACATTTAAAATTTTACTTGTTACGAAAATTTTACCTGCTGGTCTGCTAGAGAAAGGCTATGGACTTTAGTCATTAGGATTTATTCTCTGGGGAACAACAAACTATTATTTCCAGATTCTTGACGATTCATCCAGTAATTGCTGGAAATTTCTGTTTTGGCCAAAGTGGTGGATCCACCACCAGATTACAATTGCAGTCCTTAGTGAGGCTAAAATGCCTCACCCTTCTCTGCATAAAGTAGATAAAAAGAGAAACTTGACAGTTATGAACTTGCTAAGTTTGCCTATAATACATCCAAACTATCCTGCTTATTTCTAGCGCCATCTTGTTGTACTAACAATGTTGAGCCTTTTTCTTAACACTTTCATTGTTTGTATTCACATATGAATCTGTAGCAAGCTCGTGCTTACATTAAACAGGCACTAGCAAGCCTGAATACTTTCCATTCTCTTCTACGTTTTAATGTGATTTGATTTGTTGCTTATGGCTAAACCTATTCATACAGACCTATTTGTTATGAGGCTGGCACCGAGTTTCCTCTGTACAAATTGTGAAATAATATAATAGATTATGTCTGTGCTGTGGGGAGGTTCAGGATGTAAACTGATGAAGTGAAGACTGACTGTGGCGTAAAAAGTGACCGACTGCCAAAAACTCAAAAAGACAAACTACTGCTGTTAAACCATTAATGTATTTCCTGAGTTATTTGATACATCTGGTTTTTGTCTTGCTTACCGATGGTGGAGTAGAGTGTAACAGTGCGTGCCACATGATGCAGGCATATCTGTTACCTAGATTGCTGTCCTTGTCATAGCACCCTTCCTGCTTCCTTTTCTTTCAGCCCTGATGTTTATGTTTAATTCACTAAAAACCATGAGCGTGAAAATGGAGTATGCATGCTTGGACCGGGATTCTTTAACACGTGTTTCCAGTGTATTGAGACTGCACATATCGGCTCTTAGATAAAGGGTGAACTTTCAGCTCTTTCCCACTGTCAGTTGGGTTTGTGTTGATTAGAGAAGCTTAAGCACCTGGCAGACAGCACCCTCAGTGCTGCAGAGAATGTCTCTGCACGGTTGTCTTACTGGCGGTTCAAAACAAGAGAGAGGGGCAAGTTAGGGCAGGGAGGAGAGGTGTGTGTGGGGTATTTGCATCTGTTTGATTCCCATGAAGCAGTTCTAGGAAGAGTCGCATCAGTGATAGATTGTGTCAGTATGTGTGTTGTGCTCTATGTAAAAGAGTGTTTCTAGTACGCTGTGCAGTCTTTTTAGGCTAAAAGGGATGGTAGTCCTGACAGTGCGACATAAAAAGGGTATGTAAATAAAATTTATTGGAAACATAACCGAAACCAAAACATTTCCAGGTCCGTATTTTCATTCTTGGATTCAAAAATAGCTTTGCATGACTCACTATCGATCTTGGTGCAGCCCTTTTGTTCTTCCACTTCCAAAACAGGCTGCTTTAGCGCCACTTCTTTTATTGGCTGACGGGTTAAACAGCAGGTGGGTGGATTTTCTTTGCACACAACCAGACTTGTGCGCCTTAGATGACCATATTAAGGATATCTACTCTCTTTGATATCATACAGATCCAAGATTAGAAAAAATATGCCTGAAACAGAGCATTTAGAGCAGTGTGAAGTCTGGGCTGGTGCATGGGGATGACTTGCACATTACCTCTTTATTTAAAGCTTTGACCATGTTTAATACGAGCAGTCATATATATGACAGAAACTAACAAAGCCATAATCGGGGTGACATCAAGGTGTGGTGGTAAGCCATGTTGCTTCAAAGCAAGAAGGTCTTGAGTTCGATTCCACCGGCAGGCTGGGGCCATTCTGTGTGGAGTTTGAATGGCTTCCTCCCACAGTCCAAAGACATGCATGATTCTAAACTGGCCATGGATGTGAATGCGAGCATTAAAGGTTGTCTATCTCTTTGTGTTACTCCTGCAACACACTTGCGACCTGTCTAGGGCGTGTCCCGCCCCTCACTCTGTGGCAGCTGGGATAGGCTCCAGAACCTGGAAGAAAAATGGGTGGGTGGCATAATAATAGGCCCAGCATTTAAAAAATTTTGAGACTTGTGACCTCTCTCCTGTAGTAAGCCAGACGTTGATGGTCAGAACTGTTGAGGGCAGCAGACTGAAAGCTAATTATGACATGAAAAGTTAATTTTTGTGCTTTTATTTTGCAGTCTTGTTGGAAAATTAAGGCTGGGGTTGGCAAAAATGCTTTTGGTTTTGTTTGACAAAAGATAAGGACCTCCCAGCCTTCCTGTAATTCTAATCATCTAAGTGGGAACTGGAATCTAGCACCTGTCCTGGCCTCTGTTCAGGTTTTAGGAACTTTGAAGAATTTTGCCAATCAAAAGACTTTTCAGACCAGATCAGATGAAGAGTAGAAAGTAGTCTGGAGAGTGAAAAATGTCCATGAACATTCAGTGCCACTGCAAGTGAAGCTGACTACTTTCACCTGGGGATGTGGGGTTGTATTCTGTTTCACTAACTTAGTTCTAGATCATATGAAACATGTACATACAGTATGCTTGTGCTCATGTGGTGAGAGGGGTTAGCTGCAAAACGAGGCCTGTCTATTTTGGAATTATGACATTTTTCTCGCTTTTCTATATTTCTAACTTCTGCACCTTTAAGTGTTGGACATCCCCAATCAAGCGGTTTATACTAGCTCACTGACAGTTGTAAAGTTCTGGTTGGTTGGTTGGTTAAAAAGAGCCAAAGTTCTGCTCTGATAATATTTTAAGAATTTTAGTTTTAGTTCTAAAGTAAAATAGCCAATCAGATTTATAACTGATTGTCCCTGGTTGCGTATCATAACCACTCTTCACCACTGTCTGTGTCTCTGGTTGTGATTTGTTTTGAATAATATGATTATGCAACATATTTACCAAAACACATTTGCTAACAGATGCTTGCTTATTTAAAATGTTCAACTTTAAATCTACTCTTATTTACATGTCATAATCATTTAATTCCCCCCCTTGAGCTATTTTTTATTTATTTTTTTCCTCACTGGAGGCTAAAGACTCAAACTTGAATTAAACAGTCACGTAGTCATGTAGTTTATAAAAATCAGAGATGTAAACATCAGTTTGGGGGGGGGGGGTTATACGTAACCAGCCCATTAATACATCCAGCTTCTGCACAATCCAGCAGTGGCAGATGGTGTCTTTAATATGCCAGTGATTAATATGGACTCTGTTGCAATGTGACTGCCAAACCAGTGATAATATGAGCCCATTATTACCATGCAGTTATGCCCAACCATAACTTCAGGCTTCTCTATTTACGTGTGTACTGTCATGGTAAAAAGATAAAGTGTTATCTTAGGTTGACTTTACTTCACACATGCGCATCAGCTTTGCGTTGTCTTCAGAAGCCAGTTCTTTTAAACCGGCGATCTGTTTTTACTCATTCATATGTGCTGGTTCCACATGTGATTCATCTTTTTCTTGTAACACTCACTCTGTAGGATCCCGACCATGGCAGCGTTTTCCATTTGTTCAGATGTCACGCGCTGCATGTCATGTCTGCTCAGCACACCAGGGAAGTGATGAATAAAAATGGATTTAAAAAAAGAAAAAAAATGGAAAGAATGAAGTCAAAATAGTCTTGTCAACAGAAATGTGATGCTGTAACAGCTCTCTTGAAAAGTATTTGGAGCCCCTCCAGATAGCAGCACTTAACAGTTACCTAAGGAAGCCTTGTGTCATTGTCTGTATTCAGGCTGCATAGTAACAAATGTATTGTAGTGTTTTCTGGAAACAATGGGGAACATTTTTCACATGGGTGACCATGTGCTGTGGAGCTGCAGGCCTGTTCTAAACATGTTTTTAATCTTGTTTTATGAATACTTTATTTTAATTCACTTACACCCCCTTGTGGCAAAATAATAAACTTTTATATATACAATTTAGTGTAGTAGTTTACACATTTGCCTAATAAGCAGAAGATCCCCAGTTAGATCCCGGGAGGAGATACAGATCCCTTTGGGTTCGTGTTAGGAAGGGCATCTGGCATTTAAAAAAAATCTGCCAAACTAAAACATGTGAAGCTACCTGCTATGGCAATCGCTTGTGAATAAGGGAGCAGCCAAAAGTAGCTTTACACTGTATATGTATATGAACTCTGAGGAAGTATAGAAACTGACTGTGTTATTAGAGTTCTTTAATGAAAATTGTATGTTTTAACAAAGAAGTGGTATGTTGTTTACTGGAGGCATTCCTGATGTCGTTTTTTTTTTTTTTAAACCTCAAATCCCTGACAACAGCGCTCTCTTTGCTTTAATGTTTACATGTTTGATTTCTGCATCCTGACTGACCAATCCCAGGCGAGCTAATCTGCAGATGGGGCACAACAGTGGGATGCTGGTATCTTACTGAGCACTGACAGGGGGGTGACATAGTGGAAGAGGGATGGCAGGAATTAGGCTGCTGAGGATTAGTGTCTGAGCTCTGATTGTCCATTGGCTGTAGAGACATTCTCTGCTCAGACGGGACCTGAACTGACAATAACAAGCACCATGGTCATGTGGTCATGATCATTCCAGGATTTATGTAATTTTGAATGGATGGTCTATAACTTTAGATCTAAGGGTTTGTTTGTTTTTTGCCTTTTTCTTTACTATAACTTGGGCATACTTTTGGTGGACTTTTTGAAGACATAAGAAAGACCATGGTGGTGCTTCTGACTAATAACTCCAATGCTACTTTTCACTGCTTTCCAACAGTTTCTAAGAGAAGGGGTGAGTGAGAGCAGCATACCGGCACGTCACTGTTTGATCCTTATTGGTTTAAGATCCAAACTAATTGCTCCTGCCCAGATTGTCTTTACTAATATTATAAATGACCACGGCAGGCTGGATCAGTTGTCTTGCTTATGACAGGCAATAAAGAAATTAAAGCGTGGTTATTCTAAACCATAAAAACCACTGTCAGCCTGTAATATTTACTTTGCTGATATATAAAATGCTGTGATTCTTTGTCCTACACTAGCTACTAATACTTGTCATAAAAAAAAAACCAAAATTTCAGTTTTGCATATTGGGATTTTCTACACCAGAGCACATATAATGCTGTTACAGAAGAGGAAGGTAGAAATTAGCTTTGATTGTTAAGCACATCACTAATTCCAGCATAGTCTTACAGTGAGAGTGACGGGAGTAGAGGTAGCTAAATGTAGAGCAGCTGTCACTGTTACATAAAACTTTCTTAGAAGGCTGCTAGTCCAACAATCCCAGACTGTGCCATGAAGGCATGATGGCACTGCAGGTATTGCATCACATGCCAAGTGGGCAGCAGATGGAAAGATATGGTGCATTATGTTTAATTATGTGTAGTTTTTTTTTTCATTCCTGAAGACAATATAGAGTTCTGCACTCTTAGTAAAACCCCATTAACTCAACATGAATTTGTATAACAGTAAGTTTTTAGAAGAGGTTATTCAGGTTTTTGTCATGCTTGAGTTTCACATATGACTGAAAGTAATGCGTAACTTTGGATTGCATCCATCATTTGAGATGTCATAGCAGTTTTATTAGTGTCTTTCTCACTGTCTCTTTAAATGATCCCAAATCCCAGGCTGGGACAAAATACCAGGCATATGTTGCTGCAGTCTGATGTTTGATATGATAATCCCTTCTTTAGGATCGCTGTGTCTAATCTTGCATAAGAGGAACTGGAGTTCAGCCTTTTCAGTTCGCGCACTCATGCGTTAACCCTCAAACATATTTACTGTTCCTGTGCTTAAATGCCCCTGACAGTTACCTGAATGCTATCTCCTGTCCATATGGCCCCCTCATCTACTGTTACAGTAACACAGAGCTTTGAGTTAATCCGGGCTGATCTCCTCTCCCCCTCTTTTTTAAATTTTTTTTTTTTTTCAAGCTGCCCTAAAGCAAGATGACGACAAGACCCCGGCACCCCCGTTGTTCCAGGAGAATGTCTTCATCGAGACCAGCAGGCCCAAGTACCTGGAGGACCTTCACACTGAGGCCCTGCAAGGATTGAAAATGATGCAGGAGGAAGGTATAAGACCAACTACTGATACAGCTAGTATATGTGTGCGCTACACTAGAGTTGTTCCACAGATCTTTCCATAATTAAAAATGCCCATTGTGACTGTCTGTAAATGTTATTCTTGTTGCAGAAACCAATATTGGAGTAGAGTACCAGGATAACGAAAGCACAATTGTAAGTTACACATTATATGCAGAATATTGTATATGTTTTTTGGGGGGTTTTTTTGGCACATATTTATACTTAATTATGCTTCTGCTTTTGCCAGTCGACGATGACGGTCCAAACAGACGGGGAAAGTGCAGGGTTTATGACCGACAGCACGATTCCCGACACATCTTCTGTTGCCTCTTCTGTGCAATCATCTGTGTCCACAAGATCCTCCCGTTCTGGACTCACCAGGCAAGGTAAATTAACCACAAGCCAAAACACTATAGTGGCTTAACGACCACCTCTCAAGAGATAACCCCCACTAGGGTTTAAATACCTGGGACTCTCCACCATTTAGTTTTAGAACTGAAGAAGCCTTTTGGATGAAAGGTTAAACGTTTTCAAACAACTTAAAGAAGTCCAGTTGCCTTCTTTCAAACTTTTAGACTACCATGCCCTGGATACTGAGAACCTACACAGACATAAGCCAAAACACTATTTATATCCACTCTTTGCCATTATGCAACACACGGTGACATGCTTGCTTGAAACATTTAATTGCTGACGTGGCTGAAATGATGAATCAATTTATGGATTTTGTGTTGTTTGTTTTTTTCCCCCTCATTTTATCAGAGTTGCAGATTTACTATGTTTTCTCTGTACAGGTTCAACATTCAGACCTTTGAACTCTGGAAAAAAGTCAGAAAAGACCAAAACCAGAAGAAGACACAGGAAGACTGTTGTGGGCATCCCACATCATGTTCAGAGAGAGCTGGGTATGCTAACTATTCAGGACTGTCACATTATCAAAGGAGGTTATGTTGCAGACTTAAAGAAAGAAAACCAGTGCATGAATAGCTATCTAAATTCTTAAAGGTTGTGCTCTTGTTTTCAATTAGGTCTGGACAGAGTTGACTGGACACTGACTCCAAAGTTGGATGAGGAACAGCTTTTTAATGGCGAGACTGATTATAGCCCCACTACAGATGGGCAACAGATGGCATCAGGGTCAGAAAAAGGAGCAAGTGCCAATGTTCCAGGAATCAGCATTATCAAGCCTCTCAACAAAGAAAACGTCAAGCAGCTTGGTGCTACCCATGCTGGTCATAGCGACGACATGGCCCTGCTGCACCGCCTGGGTCCTACCTTGGAAGATGGGCAGAGGCCTCGATCTCTGGCCGTTCCTTGGTTGACCACTGCCTCCAGCCTTCAGCAGGAGCTGCCCAGCCCGGTCATGTCCATGTCACCCCAGGCTGCTTACATGTCCAAAATCATTCCTAATGCCATCTTGCCACCCGCAGTCGATGTGGTGGAAATCAGCCGTGGGCGTAGTCGCAGCAGTGTCCGCACTGTCAGCAAAAGCAGCCTGCTGCTGTCCAGCCCAGCTCCGTCCCGTGCTTCTTCTAGAGCCTCTTCAGTGAGAACCACTTCTTCCAAAGTGTCCACCATCACCTCTGCCTCTCGCAACAATCCTCCATATCTGTCCGACAGCTCTTGCTGGAGCAATTCTGACTCGTCTGAGACCTTGGTATCTGACTCTTCAACCATCTCCAACAGCAGTACCCCAAAGCAAAAGAGGTCTGAGAATGCTTCTGCTAAGGAGGAAAAAGTTAGTGTTCGTTCCTCTATCAACAAGGCCTCCACCTCCAATGGCAAGGTCTTTGTAAGGGGAGATGAGGTTAAGAAAGATGGGCAGTTTGCGCGTAGCCTCTCTGTCATGAAGCCAAAAAGGGCTCCTCCTCCTCCAAGCCGCTCCTATTCCCTCCACAGTAAAATGAAGCGACAGCCACGTTATCCAGCAGAGTTTAGGGTCATGCCAGGAGAAAATTCTCTCTACAGCAACTTAACCCCAGGTGAGGAAAAGGACCAAAACAAGCCTGGATCTTATCCCTCCAAAACTCTGGACAGCCCTGGCTACAATGCTGACACCAGTTCTCTGGATGACTCCACAGGCTCTTCGTCAGTCAATCCCTTTAAATCTCAGTTGCAGGCAATGAAAAGAGAGAATGCTAAAAAGGATGTTTCACAAGAGAAGCAGGAACCATTTGAGGAGAATAAGCTAAGCAAAGTCAGTGGCAACTCCAGCCAAGATGGTACATCCCCACAGGTTACAAAACAACCTAACAGTTCATCTCCAAAGCACAAGAAAGGCTTTTTAGCAAAGCTTCAAAAGTTATTTCCTGGATCCTCTTCTGCTGCTCCAGAGGCTTCTAAATATAAGTCCACTGAGGAACGTAAACCTGATTCAAATGACACAGTTGGTGTCAGTCCCTCTGTACGGGCCTTGATAGAACTTTTCAACATCCCTCCACCACCTAAAGTCCATGCACCTCCACCACCTCCACCTGAGGTATGGTCTCACAGTTTGCGTTCATGTGAGCTGATCTTGGGACCTCCGGCCCCTGGCAAGACTTATGCCATTGCAAAGAAGAACCCGAAGGACAGGAGACAACAGAGGCAGTCTCCTTCTGTAGCTACTGAGGAGTCAGTGAAGAGCTTGGTGGTAGAAAGAAAGCACAAAAATCCATTTGTGACAGTGGAGTCAGTTAATGGATCTGTACATGTGTTAGAAGCAAAGAAAGTTCAAGAAAGTGGGATTTTGAATGCAGAGATTCGCAAAGATAGCAATGAAAGACTGGCTCAGAATGTAGATTTGAATGGACATAGTAAAGATGAGAAAGGAAGAGTAAGTGATATATTGAATGGGATGTTAGTGAAAGCTGTAGAGAA
Source organism: Heterochromis multidens (assembly GCA_015108495.1). NCBI lineage: Eukaryota > Metazoa > Chordata > Actinopteri > Cichliformes > Cichlidae > Heterochromis > Heterochromis multidens. The sequence goes on along the minus strand of VUQS01000335.1, from coordinate 3,756 downwards.
ACGAGAAGAAAAGCTTGCAGCAATTAAAGAAGCAGCAGCTAAGAAAAAAGCCAGCCAAGCTACAGAGGTAAAGACTAGTATTGATACGTTACCTGCCATTTCATTAGTTTGCATTTCTCCAGCGCCATCTCCTCCTCTGGTGCACCATCTTCCCCAGCCCCTCTCCAGACAGACCACAGAAGTTGTTTCCGTTACATCAGTACAAGTTGTATCCCCCGAGTCTTCCTGGCCCCCTCCACCACCGCCACTGGCACCAGTTTGCCCCGGTGGGCCAGATGGGATAGAGTTTCCTCTTCCGCCACCCCCACTGTTTGGTGATGACTCTCTAGTTATACCTGTTCAGCAGCCACCAAAGTCCTCTCTTAGTGGTGATTCCTCTCGCACAACTGCATCTGTCATATCAGTAGTGAAAACAGAAAGTGTTAAGGTGATCACAGGGCCTGAACCTCAGAAATTCAGTACGTCTCAGGGGGTGGTGCCTCCACCCCTGAATATCCCTCCTCCCCCATCATATACAGCTCCCCCTCCACCACTCACAGAGGTTCTACCCACTGCATCTAATAAGGTTTCTCTGATACTTAAAGAGGTTTCTCCACCACCACCTGTAGAGTTTGGTCCTGTAATACCCAAAAAACCTTCACCTGTGGTTCAAGCTGTGCCCCCACCTGTAAAAGACATCTCCCCTACACTGGTTACATTAGTATCTCCTTCACCAGCTAAAGAAGTCTCACCTCCCCTGGTTGTTGAGGTCTCCCATCTGCCTCTCAAAGAGGTGTCTGCTACATCCTCTGAAGAGGTTACTCCTCCACCTTCTCAAGAAAATACATCTCAGTCCTCTGAAGAGGCTGAACCCATCAGCAAGCTCACTCCACCACAGAGTATTCCACCTCCACCTCCCATAGAGCTTCTCCACCAGCCTCAGGTAGTAGCCCCGAAAACTGATGTTCCACAAACTCAGGAGGCTCCAAAAACCTTACCTCCATCCGAAGTCTCAATACCACCACCACCACCTGAAATTTCTTCACCAGAAAAGATTCAAGAACCTGCTTCTTCTAAAGCCGTAAACATTCCTTTACCTCCACCTTTACCAGTTCAGGGTCATGCCAGCATTAAGCACAAACCTTTTCCTTTGAGCACAGAAAATAAAAGCCAAGAGCAGACTGTTGTACAAGAAGAGCCCATGCCCATTGTCACCCCTTCCCTCCTGCAGATGGTCAAGCTGCGGTCTGTCAGCAGCAGCCCTGAGCCCCCTAAAGCTGAAGAGCAACCACAGGCTGAGGTCACAATCAGCAATCAGGTCCCATCCTCATCTGCCAGTGGTGAGGCTCCTCAGAAGCCCATCAGAAGATCTCTTATTATGACCTCTCCCACACCCATTCCTCCACCTGAAACAGTCCCTTCACAAACGACTCTGCCCAAGTCCCAGTCTGATGTGGTTCCACCTGCGTCTTCATCCACAGTCACCTCCCCTACGAAAAAGGTTTATCCTGCTGTGAACACTTCCCGTTCCATGAACCTACAGGAGGCCATCCGCATGAGGACGGCAGCCAGATCAAAAGAAAGTCCTGCATCTCGCCTCAGCTTGCACTCACCGACATCACCATTGGACCTTCACAAGTCACCCAGCAGTACTGCAAGCTTTATCTTCTCCAAGAGTAACAAGAAGGTTGTGATTGAGACAAAGCCAATGCCGGGGACCAAGGAAGATGTACAGAAGAAGGTGGCCAGTGAAGCAGAGTCAATGAATAAGGGAGTTAAGGTGCCACCACCTGTTGCAAAGAAACCCAAAACAAAAGGCAAAGAGGCTGAGACTAGTGAAGACGTGGACCAAACTGCAGAACAAGAAGCACAGCAGGAGAGTATCAAAGGTAAGATAGATTAGCCCAGATTTTTAAAAAGGGCATGCAACACGTGGCTAATAGAAAGGAAGAATGACTGCGTGTGGCACATGTTGTACACAAAAAGACCATGAGTGGGTGCAAAAAATGACACAGTACAGATAGAGCAAAGGGACCAGCACAATGCAAATTTTGAGCTATTCACTCAACCTAGCGATCAGTGCAGCATGTTTTGTGAAGCTCATTCTTTGTGAAGGAGCACATTAGCAGTTTTCCATCTTTACTTTACACTTTAGCTTGTTTGCCTACTAATTAGCAAATGGTAGCATGCTATGAAACACAGTGCAACAGATGCATCCATGGCAATGTGATTTATTTTGCAGGTATTTAATTGTGAACCAAGTGCACTGGACAAATAACAGTTTTTGAGGGGAAAATAAATGTTTAGAGAATATTGTGCCGAACCATCCAGTACTTGAGATTTTTTAGTTTGCACCAAATAACTAAAACTGCCATCTACTTTGCCTAAATAGCTAAAATTGTTTTTTTTGTACAACTCTTCTGGATGCAGACAAACTAATTCTGTCCACATTTCCAACTTCAGATGCTGCAGAGAAAACAAATGGGACAGCTGGTACTGTTGAAGGAGGAGGGACGTCATCAACGTGATTGAAGGAGAACTCTGCAAATATGTGGGCGAGAAAAGAAACTAAATTTGGATAGATGAGACGCTTCATTCAGAAACTGCTTTTTGAAAAATTTTGAAGTTGTTTGAATTTAATGGTGTGGGTCCTAATTTTCTTAAGAACTCATTTTGCATTTTATAGAGTTATATATTTTCTGTACCAGAGGGTCTTTGGTGCCCTCTAGTGTCAAATAGTGATAATACCACTTACGTCCTGCTGAATCAAACCTTAGTCAGTACTTGGAACAATGGGACTTTTGGGCACTCATCTGTAAATATAGCAGCATTATGTTTATTTAACATATCCAGTAATGGTGGATTTCTTCTACAGAGTTATGTTCTGTATATTTTCCAAGAGTTTCCACACTAATTGTATTTGTTCCAAAAACCATTAATTATCTTAAGTTATTTTTCCTGTCATGTTTAGAGGAGGACCTCTACATACAGAATGTCTCCTTTGCAATGTTTGCTAAAGAATAACACAATTTAAGAAAAAAAAGTCTGTTTGCATAGCTCCACAAAAATATTCAAATTTACCCCACACACACACTTTGATCACACACTAGAATGATTATAGTGCACATTTTCTGCTGCTTTTAGTTACAGATAATGGAGGCAATGCCTTTCTTCCCAGTTATGGCTTAAACTGTGGGATATTTCTGTATCGAACTATAATATATTTCAGACTGGTTTTGCAGAAAAATGTAAGAATCATTTATAAAGAAAAATTAAAGATTTATCGATAAACTAAATTGTTGTATTTCCCATCTTTTTCTCCCCCCAAAGGGAGTATGTAATCGGCTCCGTTTGTCTCTGTTTGTTAGCAGTCTAGGATCCACAGTTCTTAAGATATCATTTTCAAATTTTGTGTGATGGTAGAAACCAATAACGGCTCAACCTGATTCAATTTTGGTGAAAATTGGGTCAAGGTCACACCAAATGTGAAAATCTGTAAACTTTATATTACCCACAATTTTTTTTGTTGTATGGATCATCATCATCAAACTTCACAACAGTATACTAGGTCTTGGGGGACTTGAGTACCTAGGTTGGCTAAGCATTTGACCTCGACCTTCAGGGAAAGCTGAGTGCTCTTTTTTTGCATTGTTTTACCTCTTTCTCATCTCTTTGATCGTCACCTCTAAGTGGCACAATATGATAAACATCATTTTAGACTCACTTATTCTTACTGGTTTTTTTTTTTTTTTTTTTTTTTTTTTTATATTGTTTGGT
>VUQS01000334.1:10063-24344 GCA_015108495.1 Heterochromis multidens | reverse complement strand
GGGAGTCAAGGAGGCCATTTACGTGAAAAGGGAAAGACCATCTCTGAACCGAGGAGGGGGCCTAAGGGTACATCTGTCACCATCTTACAATGCTGTGATTGCAGCCATTCCCCAATCTCTGTGAATGGTACTCATGGCCATTGATCAATGGTCATGACAATTTGCATACTATTGATCATGAAACTGACCAAATGGCCCATTGTTAGTCAATGGTGCTGGTTTCTGTCATTATGCAATGTACTGTTTATAAGGCTGGGGAAGTCTGCAGTCAGCTGAGACTGAAGAAGTTACCAGTTGGCAACGAAACGTTTCTCCCACTTAAAAAACGCCACGTCCAGATGAACAGATTCAACTTTTTGGGATTCTTTTACCTGGATTATTGAGCATGCATCAAGAGATTTACAGTTTAACCACTCAGTTCATTTTAGATTAATCATGAGTAACAAATTACAGTCCAGTCAGATTTACTGGCTTAGTATACAAAATACTGTGGCGAATCCCTGCCTTTGAAGCCATCATAAAGTCTGATTACAGTCCTTAATTATTTATATCCATCTAGGTGGTAACAATCAACAGATTAAAAGAAGGAAAGGGTTTTTCCTCAAAAATATTCCAAGTTGTAAACTTTGTCGGTTAACATCCATTGCTCGCTGTCTGACTGCTTTATTTAAAAAAAAAAAAAAGCAGTTTAGCTTGCGTTGAATCTTTTGTTTCCATGGAGACTGAGTTGTTATTGATTTTGAACACATCAGTCTGTCATGATAGCAGTCATTCTCAGTTTCAAACAGTAGTAAGCATAGGTAGTTTGGTGGGAATTCAGCCAAGCTACACAAGTGTTTATTGTTGGGAATTCCCACATTTTACTGGGGAGATTTTGCAGCAGACGATTGTGTAATTAGCAGAATCGTTGGCAGCAAGCGAAGCACACCTGAATGTTTTAAATGGTTGTCAAAAGTTTTATAGTCATCAAAATGCTTCAGTATATTTGTCAGTGTTAGAGAAGTGATTAAAAGCAACTGGCATAACTTTCTGTCACAAACCTAAAAGTCAATATCTCACATAAGGTTAGCCGTTCAGGTCTGAAATTTCTCAGTGCTTTAGATGAAAAGTTGAAGAACGTATGTGGGAATTTTCATAGTCCTGGCATGAAGTTATTGTGACACTGATATTACTGATAACAGACAAGGCCCTCCAAAAACTTCATTTTTTGTTTTGTTTTGTTTTATTAATGACATTTGAGGGGAGTTAGCTTAGGTTACTTTTCAGCCACATGCTAAGCAGATTTACAGAAACTACTCATACATGCTTTTTGGCCATACAGTTCTTCTCTTTTGGGCGTGTTGTTGAGGGAAAAAATCAATAAAAATGAGTGGCTGGAACAGGTTAAACCTGCATTCTTTTTAATGGCCAGAGGGCAACTCCTGTGGTTGCAAAAATAAACTTCCAGTTGTGTAAAAGTCTGTGAGAAAATAGTACTCGGCTCTCTTGCTTTCCTGATGAGTTGATTGACTCAGTCACTAGTTTCAGTTATATCAGGTCATGTTCATGGCACATGGAAAGCACATGACTTTGCTTAATGACTTGTTTCACAAGTTATTAGCCAAGTCATGTGCTTTGTCTCTCATCCACACTGTGCTCATGAAGTCTGGTTTTAAAAAGCTAAGATGGTGGCAAACATTCAATCTGAGGCTTCACAACTGAGGCTCCACTAACTAGTAGGTGAAGTCACGGTGGACACATCCCACATATACAAGCTGAGGGTGTAGTCACACAAGGTTATTGTTACTATGCCTGAGCACACTTGACCCCCAAAGTGTAGTATGTTTGACTAGTGAGGTCACTCTGTGCCGAAGTTGGAGTGGGGCACAGTACACATGTAGTGTGATCGCTATCCATGGCCCAGAACAGGCCTCCAATGCTTCCTTAAAAGCTTCCTTAAAAATTGCTTTATTAAGCAATTGACAAATATGTAAGAAGACAGTGTGTCATTCCATACCCTATTTAGGCCACTAAATGCATAAAAAATCATGAAACCCGTGCTCTGCTAAAGCCCTTTTCAAAACCATGTGTTAAGTGCCATGAGTGAGGGGGAGCAATCATGCTCAAGCATGGTACAAGGCAACTGTGCCTAGTGTAAGTACACTGTTAACTTGATTACTACGTATAGGGCATGCTGGTTCCTGCTCTGGCACTGATTGATATGAATTGCTAGTCATCAAATCATCAACCAAAAGTCAGATAAGTAAATATGTGACTGTTTTAGCACCGTTTTACTACTTACATAAGAATATGTGTAGTTAATAGGTCACATTGGGTTATGGGCAGGAAATGTCTCTGGGGCCTATTAGTGTCAGCAGGTTGGATTTCCAGCTAAATACATGACAGCAGTTATATCTCTTGTGATCCATTTGGTACCAAACTGGTGCACTGCATCCCATGGTGTTAGCCTACAGGGATAATAACTCTCAAAGTGTTAGCATTTTCCTAATTGTATTATTTCCAACATCCTACATTCTGTCTACCATCTTGTTCCCCTCCTCTGCTCCTTCCTTCCCTTCCTCCCAAATGAGATGGGGTGATGGACTCCTCCATTACATGAATGCTATCAAGGGAGTGGTTAATGAGAACAGATAAAGCTTTCCCTATCAGTTAGCTGACCCATTATCATTCCTTATTGTGGCAAAATCTCATTTGACTGTGTTTTAATTAAACAGTGCTGGCTAAGTAAAAGGCCGTCTCGCATTCAGCTCGGCTGAACCTGGGGCACCGCTACAGTAATCATTTGGCACAGGTAACTTTTAATCATTCTGCCAACGCAACATGGGATTCACCCTCTGCTGTGATATGTAGGCAGCTTATTAGAGGCCCCTTTTGTTGGCTGCCCCCAATTGCTCTTTTTGAAGAACATAATAAAAAAAACCCCTTCTGTTTCATGGCCTTCTGTACGATGTAGCATCAAGAGAAAAAGATGGAGAATAAAAGACAAGGAAGAGCAGGGAAAAAAGAACAGAAGAGCTCAGCGAAGCATATAAGTGAAACTTGCTTTAATCACCCCACATACACACACACACACACACATACCTAAAAGTTTTATAACAAACGCTACCACCTCCGCTGTGCTACAAACCGCCAGGCTGAGAATAAAGTTTTGCAAGTGTGCTCTGCACTTGTCCTTGGAGGACAAAAAGTTCTTCTGATAAGAAAAAAAGAAGAAAACATTGATTTCAAGATAAAGTTCACAGAGAGAAGAGAGCAAGAAAAGAAAGGGGTACAGAGGGGAAAGATAAACTATTAGAGACAGCAGTGAACTTGAACATGTGAAAGAGCAAGTGTGATAGGATGAGAAACTTCTTTTTTTCTTCCCCTGCGTGGCCTGGTTGTGCGGGCTGCCTGGCTGACTGGTTGGCATGTATACAGCCCAGGGGGGACAGTGAATCTCCCTGAATGACACCAAAGCCAGGGAGCTACGACTGTGGATGAAGCAGCTCGCATCACACAACCTCCCGCTGCTCCGAATCAAGAGCAGCAGAAAGCGAGAAAAACAGCTTTGATCTGCCCTCTCTTTCGCTCTTTTTCTATCTCTTCTCCTCTTTTTCTCACCCTCTCCATCCTTCCTACACTTTTATGCTCCCTTTATCTTTAGCCATTTCCTCTGTGCATTAGCAGCTCTCCATCTCACTTAATAGACTTATCACAACATATTACATTATACGCTCTCATTGTTCTTGTGACATTTGTTGTTCTCAATGCATATTTAGCACAGCATACACACACTTCAGTCACACTTTACATGAAGTGCGATATGATGCATTGTACAAGCATAACAAAAGCCCTCTAGAAGAATGGATTTTTATTTATTTATTTTTTACAGTTTCTTCAAGGTACATATTGGAATTACATCCATTTTTATATCATGTCAAAAAGAAAAACTTGTGTGTTATGGAACTTTTATCATGTATTAAATGCTTTTTTATTGACAGTGACTGAATGGATTGTACCGCAACATAAAAATTAGGCCTGTGTAGAAATGTCTATATGAACTCGTGGTGAATTTTCAGTGAACAATACCATGGATGTAATGCTTATTCTCTCTCCCAAGCACCTTGCCTTAATGCCTCTCTTCTGCTACCAGCATCAGCAGTGAGCAACACTAGGTAGCTTAAAAATGTTGACTAAGCTGACTAATCATTGCTCATTGGCTAATGACTTATGAGTAACAAGTCAATCAGCATGTTGTACATGTGTCCCCATTTGATCATAGAGTTGAATTTCAAGGCACTTACTGTAGTGTGCAAAAGTCTTGAAGCAATCCTCATTTCTTAATGTTTAGCTTGGAAAATGTGAAATATTTGCAGCAATTTATTAATACGTGCAAATATAAATATAAATACAATATATAAGGTAAAAAAAAAAAAGTTTGTGCAATGTCAACAAGCTTGAAAACCAATATTTGGTATGACCACCTTTATTCTTTAACACAGCCTGAACTCTCTTAGACAAGCTTTTTTGGAAGCTGTTGCCAATCAGTTGTATTCCACATGGTATTGTGTGGTGGATCTAAATCTGATGGTACTTTCCTCTGTTTATAATTCTATCAATTTTGTGTTCATCTGCTGTAGATAGTTTTTTAGGCCTGCCACTTCTTTTGTCCTCCACTTATCCACTTTCCTCAATTTAAGAACACCATGAGATGTTCCAAGTTTTTGGCTAATAGCTCTTTGGGAATCACCTTGTTGTGTTTTTGTAGATTCAACTAAAGAAATGGGAACAAGCTGCTAGTAACAAATTGCCTAAAGATAAAATTTTAAAAATTGATTCTTTGCTACGTTGTCTGTTATGTGTAGAAACAACACTGAGTCATCCATTGAGTTCCTTGAGCAACATGTAAAGAAATGAATGGTGGCTCAATACTTTTGCACAGTACTGTACTTTTTTTAATGTAAGTGAGTGTGCATATGCAGGAGGTTGAGAGGTGAATTATGCATTAGGTATTTAGGGCTTGTCAAGTAAGAGCAGTATGTTAGACTGAATATGAAATGGATTCATGGATGGACAGAAAAAAGGCTATTCATATTTAATACCCTTGCACTTCCTCCTCGTCTCTCCTTTCCAACTCTTTCTCCCTTACTATCTCAGCTTTTATCTCTTGTAATCCTTTTCTTCTCCTGAGCTTAAACAGGTCAGTGAAGTTCTCTCCTGTCTATCTCTGTGCATCCACCTCAGCATTAAATATTCCAAAATTCCTTTAAAAATATAGAATTCCAGGTGAAATAACCAATACTGGCCTAACTTGTATAAAATAATGTGTTCTTGCCTAACTCTGTCCATCATAGTGAGTTGAGAAGATGTATCAAGGTTTCTATGCTTCCACACATACAAATTAATACCACTCAGTCACCCATCCTGACAATATCATTAGATGGAATGGCAAGCTAAAATGTATGATAACAAAAACTGAATAAAAGCATTGAAAAGCAAAGCATAGTCACATAATTTTCTGGGGGGTGTCCACTAACCTCACATATCCCCCACTCAACATTTACCCCACCATCTTACCATACCTTCTACTGGACCCCTTGTGCTGAAAATACCTAGCATATCTTAATTTATGGTAATTTGATTAAACCCAAGTTGATTTAGGTATTTACTCTTTAAGCTAGATTCAGACTAAAAGACAGGAAAAAAACAGACTCACGTTTTTTTTCAGTATACAACAACAAAAGACATCAGAGGTAAAAAAAAATATCAAAATGGTTATATTATGGTTAGTAATCCAGCCTTGTTGGAAAGTGAAGCGAAAACGTGCATATTTAAAAGTTAGAAACTGTTTTTTCTTCCTTATTTTCAGTGGATTATCGATAAAACTACAAAACAAAGATGCATGCTGTGATAAACTGTGATAAATGGTTCTTTTCTTGTATGGACAAATTAACTGGTATTCCTTCATTTCTGGGAAGTGGTGTTGTGTTTAGGCTTCAAAGTGAACTCAATGTGTATCCAAAATAATCATCGCCCTGATCCTGCAGGGCTGTTGGCCCCCATTGGAAAGATCAAAGATGTTAAATAACTCATCCTGCTACCCTTGTCAATGAGATTATTAGTCCCTGCTACTGAGATGTCTCCTTCATTAGCCTCAGTAAAATGTCAATCACAGGGTGTGAATGTGTGAATGCGCGTCTGTGCTAATCAGACACATCTGTGGAGTCTCTGAAGCGCTGGGATTGATCAGTCACTGAGCGTCAGACATCAGATGAGCATTAATGATGAAGAGGGAGTGGAGCGGCCCTCAAATCATGCATTAGTTAGTGGACAGGAAAGTGTGTTTTGCTGGTGTGAGAGAGGGAGTTTGGTGGAAAGAGGCAGAGTTGATGTGGTCACTTGTTCGCAGGTATGCGTGTACTTAATGTATTAGTTGTTACTGTACAGTAGGTGGGACTGGGATCTTTTTATGCTTTATGTAGCACTGCAGCTGTAGTCCTCACTGAGTGTGCTGTTCTGCATGACCTTTGTCTTACCTCTAAAAATCTAGAATCAAGTAATGAAATTACAAGGAAATCAAACTTTGTCCGTGTTCATTGTTCTTGCTAGTTTAACCAGAGAAAGTCAAAGTAATAAAACTACTTTAATGGAGAGAAAGTCAGATTTAACATCTAAACGAGAGAGAGGACAAAGACTGTTTGATTTGGTTTGATTTTAATTACAATGATGAATAGTAACAGGACTACTATTACTATGATGGGACAATGAAAAATAATGTATTATACATGTAAAGGGAAATTAAAGGAGGTGTTGGATGAACGTGCCTATCAATCAAGCATGATGAAGTCTGAAACCAACAGCGCCCCCTAGAGGCTGCAGTTCATTGGTCCCAACAATACGACTGCTGATTTTCTTCTATGACAAATTATTAATGTGTTCAGCAAAAGTATTATCAGTTTACCTTGTAGAATTTGAGATGTCTTTTGTGGAAAGTTGGTCATAGAGTGGTGCCTTTCATAAACTGTCAAAATAGATATTATTTATGCATCATGTACATGTTGAAGTCCATCTATTCATCCAGTTCAGGGTCACACAGGTACTGAAGCCTATTCCAGCTGTCACAGGGCTGACATAAAGAGACGGACACTCTCCAAATTAGAATTTGAACCCTGGAGCTTCTTGCTATGAGGCAACCATACAAACCACCACACCACCATTCCATGGGGAAGCCAGGAAGGTAATGGGGTTAATACAATAGAGAGATTCATCCTCTGGATTGTTAGTATTGAAGAGTGAATAAAAATTCAGCATGTAGCTTAGGTAACTCCCCAAACTGAACTTTAGTTCCATAGATATTTTATCTTGATTCACTGGCTCACTGCCAAAGGCATAAAGAAAAACTCCATGAATAACCATATGAGCAATGTCAGGATCAAAATGCTCCTTTAGCGAACAAGGAAACAAGCACAGAGGCACCATTGGGGGTTAAATATGGTCCATATTCAAATAAAATGCAGTGATTACATACCTTTTCTGACAACCACAGTGTCCAGTCTTCAATGAAAAAGAAGATTTATGATGTTAAAACAAGTTAGTGGTAATCTAACTAGCCAATTGACATTACAAACTGATATGAATTGTTCTGGATGAAATATATCTGAAACAAACCCAGACAAATAAAAACAGACAAGACTCCTAAACCTTACACAAAAATTAAAAAATTAAAAGCCAAAAAGGTTTCAAAAGTAAATGAAGTTACGCTAGTTAACAAATGATGATCTGCAATGCTGTGGCTAGTTACAAATAGGTTAGCTTGAATTTCAAAAACTTAGCTTTAAGGTATGCTGCACATGAATACTGCTAATTATAAAAAATACAATAAAAAAAACTACATAAAGGGTCAAATGACTGCTGAATAGTTTTTAGAAACAAATGCCTATTCTAAAAACAAGGATATAGCACTGCACCAGAAACAGGGCCAAATCATAAAAAAAGTCGTTTCAAACAGGAATCTGGGCAGTAGTGGCTTTTTTAAAAAAAAATGATGACTTACATGATGTTGTGCAGAGTTCAGGAAGGAGTTGAGACAGGCTCTGGGTGGTAGGGAAGAGTTACCAGATGACAGGGAAAGTAGAGCTGAAATGCTGAGGGTAACTGCAAAGAAGGTTGTTGGTGTATCCTCTGGACTGAGGAAAGAAGAGAAGGAGTCTTGGTGGTGGAATGAGGAAATACAGGAAAGTATTCAAAGGAAGAGGCTAGCAAAGATAAACTAAGAGAGTCAGGGAGGTGAAGAAAGTAGAAAGGAGTATTTGGAGGCTAGGCATAGAGCAAAGAGAGAGCTGGCAAAGGCAATGGACACAGAGGTTGGAAAAGGACTTGGAAAGGGTGATTAAGGACAGAGATGGAAATCTACTAATGAGTGAAGCGAGTGTGATGAGAAGATGGAAAGAGTACTTTAAGGAGTTCATGAATGTAGAAAATAAGAGAGAGTGAGGAGGACAGCTCGAGGACAGTGAATCAAGAATTGCAAAGGATTAGTAAGGAAGAAGTGAGGGAAGTTATGACGAGGATGAAGAGTAGAAAGGCACTTGGTCCAGATGACATACCTGTCGAGGTGTGGAGGTGTCTAGGAGAGAGGGCAGTGGACTTTTTAACTAGATTGTTTAACACAATCTTGGAGAGTGAGAGGATCCCAGAGGAATGGAGAAGAAGTGTACTGGTACTGATTTTCAAGAACAAGGGTGATGTGCAGAGCTGTAGTAACTACAGAGGGATAAAGGTGATAAACCATATCAGGATGCTATAGGAAAGAGTTGTTGCAGCTACGTTAAGAAAAAAGTTGATGATCAGTGAGCAGCAGTATGATTTAATGCGAAGAAAGAGCACTACAGATGTGATGTTTACTTTGAGAGTGTTGATGGAGAAGTACAGAGAAGGTCAGAAGGAGTTGCACTGTGTCTTTGTGCATCTAGAGAAAGCATATGATAGGGTGTCAAGAGAAGAACTGTGGTACTGTATGATCAGGAGTGGCAGAGAAGTATGTGAGGGTGGTGCAGGACATGTATAAGGACAGCGAGACAGTGGTAAGGTGTGCAGCAGGAGTGACAGATGGGTTCAAGGTGGGTGTGGGACTGTATTAGGGATAAGCTCAGGTTGACAGGTGAGGTCAGGCAGGAGTCTCCGTGGACTATTTGCAGATGACATGATCTGTAGTGAGAGTAGGGAGCAGGTGGAAGAAAGCCTGGAGAGGTGGAGGTATGCACTGGAGAGAAGAGGAATGAAAGTCAGTAGAAGCAAGACAGAATACATGTGTGTGAATGAGAGGGAGACAGGTGGAAAGGTGAAGCTGCAAGGAGTAGAGATAGTGAAGGTAGATGAGTTTAAATACCTGGGGTCAACCATCCAAAGCAACAGACAGTACACAAGAGAGGTGAAGAAGAATGCAGGCAGGGTGAAGTGGGTGGAGATGAGTGTCAGGGGTGATTTGTGACCGAACGATAACAGCAGTAAAAGGGAAGGTTTACAAGATGGTAGAGGGACTAGAGACTGCTATGATGTATGGTTTGGAGATGGTAGCATTAATAAAAAGAGTGACCAGGAGGGACAGGATTAGAAATGAGTATATCAGAGGGACAGCTCAAGTTGAGTGGTTTGGAGACAAAGTTAGAGAGGAAAGGGTAAGATAGTTTGGACATGTGCAGATGAGGGATAATGGATATACTGGACAAAGGATGTTGAATATGAAGGTGCCAGGCAGGAGGAACAGAGGAAGACCACAGAGAAGATTCATGGATGTAATGAAGGATGACATGCAGAGGATCGGTGTGACAGAGGAGGATGCTAGAGATAGGATGAGATGGAGAAACAGTGTGGAAAATAATTACACCATATTGCCAAAAGTATTCGCTCGTCTGCGTTCACACAGATATGAACTTGAGTGACATCCCATTCTTAATCCACAGGGTTTAATATGATGTCAGCCCGCCCTTTGCAGCTATGACAGCTTCAACTTTTCTGGGAAGGCTTTCCACAAGGACCATTCTTACTGAAGCGCTATGTGAGGTCAGACACTGATGTTGGATGAGAAGGCCTGGCTCACAGTCTCCGCTCTAATTCATCCCAAAGGTGTTCTATCGGGTTGAGCTCAGGACTCTGTGCAGGCCAGTCAAGTTCTTCCACACCAAACTCACTCATCCATGTCTTTATGGATCTTGCTTTGTGCACTGGTGCACAGTCATGTTGGAACAGGAAGGGGCCATCCTCAAACATCCCCAAACGGGGCAGAGCCTAATTCCTGAAAAACAACCCCACACCATAATCCCCCCTCGACCAAACTTTACACTTGGCACAACGCAGTCAGACAAGTACTGTTCTCCTGGCAACTGCCAAACCCAGATTTGTCCATCAGATTGCCAGACGGAGACGCGTGATTCCTCACTCCAGAGAACACGTCTCCACTGCTCTAGAGTCCAGTGGTGGCGTGCTTTACACCACTGCATCTGACGCTTTGCATTGTGCTTGGTGATGTAAGTCTTGGATGCAGCTGCTCGGCCATGGAAACTCGTTCCATGAAGCTCTCTACACACTGTTCTTGAGCTAATCTGAAGGTCACATGAAGGTTGGAGGTCTGTAGCTATTGACTCTGCAGAAAGTTGGTGACCTCTGTGCACTATGCTCCTCAGCATCCTCTGACCCCGCTCTGTGATTTTACGTGGCCTTCTACTTCGTGGCTGAGTTGCTGTCGTCCCCAATTGCTTCCACTTTATTATAATACCACTAACAGTTGACTGTGGAATATTTAGAAGTGAGGAAATTTCATTACTGGACTTGTTGCACAGGTGGCATCCTATCACGGTACCATGCTGGAATTCACTGAGCTCCTGAGAGCGACACATTCTTTCACAAATGTTTGTGGAAGCAGTCTGCATGACTAGGTGCTGGATTTTATACACCTGTGGCCATGAAAGTGATTGGAACACCTGAATTCAATGATTTGGATGGGTGAGTGAATACTTTTGGCAATATAGTGTATCATGTTAATTGCTGGACTACAATCACAGGTTAATCCCAGTGTAGGTTTAAACAAGATAACAATGACGTTTTTTTTTCAGCATTTCACTGTGTAAATGCATTTATTTTCTGAATATTTACGGACATAAATTTTCTTATCTCATATTTTATAGCAGTATTCCTCATTCAGGATTCCTCTTCTTGTCTGCCAGCAGATCAGTTGTTAACCTGCAGTTACTAGTGGGGGTGACTCCCCTGATAAATGGACACTAGTCTTGGATGAGCTTGGGGCTCCTGGCTTTGAAGTATGATTAAGAGTTTTGAGTTTCTGCTCCTCTGGGTAGGTTGTTGGCCAAGGTCTCATGTCGCAAAGGAGCATCACCACTGAAGCCGTTTATTACCCTCAGAGACAGGAATTTGATTTCTTGTTGTGGATGCCAGTTGTTCCATGGCCATTCATCAAAGCAACAAATGGCTCCAAGGTGGGCGGAGCTATCCATCACCTTAAGGTGCCCCATAGGATGATACTGGGGCCCATCTAGCTCAGCTACATAGTTGTCATGAATCAGGCTTGTTGTTCTCACAAAAATGTCTGTGTTATGTAAAAGGATTTCTCATAATCTGTTCAAAGAAACATCATTTAAAAGATTTAGGGAAATTACATGGATCCACTTAGCACTGCAGTCAGATAATCCAACCAATAAATATGTT
This sequence comes from Heterochromis multidens, assembly GCA_015108495.1. Taxonomy (NCBI): domain Eukaryota; kingdom Metazoa; phylum Chordata; class Actinopteri; order Cichliformes; family Cichlidae; genus Heterochromis; species Heterochromis multidens. The sequence goes on along the minus strand of VUQS01000334.1, from coordinate 12,644 downwards.
GGTATTGTTGGTCACTGAACAACGTTTTCTTCATAAAATTTGAAATCTAATTTGAAAGGGAAAGTGAAAAGAGCTGATGATTTCTTTTCTATGTGTTGCATGCATGAATGTTTGTGTTGGGGAATCTGAGCAGAAACATTTTAGTACTTTGTGTACATTTTTCTTTCCAGTGGAAGCACATACAGCATGAGTAAAAGTGGATGAGGAGCTTAACTGCTCATCCACTTTTGTGTTTTAGGTTAAGTTATCAACTCTTGGTTACATCACATAATGAGACACAGTGCAAAAGCCAGGAACAAACACTCCGCTAAAAAGCCATCCGCCCACGTACTCAAAACGCCTAACAGAAGATATGTGTCATACCACGACAAAATGTGCATCTCTGACTGACACTTGAACAGCTCAACAATACCCTCACCTCATCTCACTTGTTTTTTATTTTTAAAGGGAATATTTATGAGCGAACACACACACATTCACTCACACAATGTTCTATTCCTACTTATTTGGGCAATTCATCAGAATAATATGCGAGCAGACCTGACATGAATTACTTGTAGTGAGTGTTCTTCTTGCCTGTGATAAAGGATGCCCAGTTTCCTCCCAGGCCAAGGAGCGTGAATATGAATTTGAATGAATCATGGCTTTCCAGTGTCTGTCTGGATGTGTGTGTGCGTGTGTGTGTGTGTGTGTGTGTGTGTGTGTGCGCGGGTGGGGTTGGGGGGAGGGTGCATATGTGTATACTGTGGGAGTGTGTGTGCATAAGTGTAAGACATTGCTTAGAAACTGGATGGAGATTTTTTCATTCTGTGAACTCCTCAGGCTGCTGGACATATTTCTAATATGAAATATTTAATATTTCACGGACTTTTGCACTAAAGTGCTTAGGCTGCTTCATGTTTCCAACAAAGTGCTATTTTGAACATTGGAGCCTGTCAGAGAACCCTTTTCTGACTTTGTGGCACACTCCGTCTGCTTCATCAATATGAATTATGTCAAAGTGGGGTCTTTAATAGACAGCAGTAAAATCTGCTTATTTACTTACTATTTTAAGTACATCCATGTTTGATCATTTATTTAACTTGACCATGGCAATGTAATCCAATAAATGCATGGATGACTGCGCCCAGGTGTGGTTAGATGACACATTATTAATGCTGCATCTTTAGATATGTAAAAAAGCCTGTTTTCTAGTCTTGGTCTGTGAAGCATTTTTACCAGTAGTAAAGCATGTATCCTCTCTAGGTTTGATATGCAATATTCCTTTGCTGGTTAAAACAAGTCATCTACCATATCTTTCCATTGTGTTTCAGCCAAAAATAAATAAGTGAAAAACTTTAAAAAGTTGAACTCAGCATTCGGTGCATCTGCCTTGTATCTGCCTCATAAATCTTTAATTAATTGTGTAAGTAATGAATATAAAGTTGTCTTCTGATTGATCAAGGGTTTTTGTTGTACTGCTCCTTTAGCACCCACTGTGAGGCAATACTTTGCTTCTCCTCTGGCAACTTTTCAGATAAGACAAAGTACAAGGAAAGGTGGCAAACAATGCTTTTACTTATAAATATATTTGTGTACTCTGTGTGTGTATGTGTGTGTGTGTGTGTGTGTGTGTGTGTGTGTGTGGGTGGGTGGGTGGGTGTGTGTGTGCACACTTATGCAATAGTAAAGTTGGTCCTATATCCTGGTCTTTCTTAGATTTTCCATTGTGTAGCTGAAGTCTTTGGGCTAGGAGCAAAGTATGGCCTCCCTATCTGGGGTGCGCATGTGGATTAGGTTTTACTCATGCTGTGGGGACCTGTTTCAGTTGACATAGTCCCAACTTGAGACACGTTTTCCTTATGGGGACAAAAAAGTAAGCCCCCCACAGTCATCTTCTTCTCTTACTATAATGATCATGTATGTATATACACCGAATAGGCATAACATTATGACCACCTGCCTAATATCATGTTGGTCCCCCTTTTGCTGCCAAAACAGTCCTGACCCATTGAGGCATGGACTCCACTAGACCCCTGAAGGTGTGCTGTGGTATCTGCACAAAGATGTTAGCAACAGATCCTTTAAGTCCTGTAAGTTGTGAGGTGGGGCCTCCATGGATCAGACTTGTTTGTCCAGCACATCCCACAGATGGTCGATTGGATTGAGATCTGGGGAATTTGGAGGCCAAGTTAACACCTCAAACTCATTGTTGTGCTCCTCAAACCATTCCTGAACCATTTTTGCTCTGTGGCAGGGAGCATTATCCTGCTGCCATCAGGGAATACTGTTTCCATGAAAGGGTGTACATGGTCTGCAACAGTGCTTAGGTAGGTGGTACGTGTCAAAGTAACATCCACATTGATGGCAGGACCCAAGGTTTTCCAGCAGAACATTGTCAGTTTGCCGGCTTGCCTTCTTCTCATACTGCATCCTGGTGCCAGGTGTTCCTCAGGTAAGCAACGCACATGCACATGGCCATCCACGTGATGTAAAAGAAAACGTGATTCATCAGACCAGGCTACCTTCTTCCATTGCTCCATAGTCCAGTTCTGATGTTCACGTGCCCATTGTTGGTGCTTTCAGCGGCACACAGGGGTCA
>VUQS01000330.1:11029-22187 GCA_015108495.1 Heterochromis multidens | reverse complement strand
ATTCAATTTATCATGAATGCCAAGGTACAGTTACAGAGTGTTAAATAAGAGTGGTTGTTACAAATATAAATTATATGCACAATTATGTTAGTGGGTGGTATTATAGTCAGAGTGGGATAAGTAGAATATGAACAGCTATGTACGGTAGGAGCATACTATATACTGCATGAAGACTTTGTGCTATTATTATTATTAAATCCTTTATTTAAAGAGATAGTCTCACTGAGATCAAGATCTATTTTTCGAGAGACCTGTATGCATAAAACAAAAATTGAGACAGACAGCCACATAATAAAATGACACATTATACTTGATCATAAATAAATGATATATTTATATATCATAAATAAATTATACATAAATAAATGATAAATAAATATAACCTTTTAAATGTTCCAATGAAGTCAGAGAAAGTAGCTCATTCCATTCATAGTCAGCAAAGTATTTAAAACCATTTTTTCCAAGTTTAGTGTGAATAAGAGGTACAGCTAATGTTAAAGTGTCATGTGACCTGTCACTGTGAGTTGGGTGTTTAAATTCAATCAAGGAGCGGAGGTAAGCAGTCTTTGCAGTAGAGCCTTGTAAATAAACATCATACAATGCTGCTCTCTTTGATTCTCTAGGGAGGACCACTTTTTCTTATATGATGCAATGGTGAGTAAGAAAAGAATCGCCTGTGATAAATCGTAACAGACTGTGATGCAAAGAAGCAAGAGGCTTCAAGGTGGATGAAGAAACATATAAACAATATCTCCATAATCAAGTGCAGACAAAATTGTGGATTGTACAATGATCTTACGACTTGTGAAAGAAACCTATATAAAAATCCAATCTTTGGCTTTAATTTTCTTGAGAGGTGTTCCACGTGGTTTTTAAAAGTCTAGCATTCAACCAAAGTCCTAAGTATTTAGAACAATCAACAGTTTCATTTTTATAACCATGAAGAGTTTGAATATGGAATGTAGGCTGGATACTTTTACATATCCTGGTAAATATCATGCATTTAGTTTTATCAGAGTTTAAAACAAGCTTATCTGTGATAAGAGATTTCGTAAATCTACTGTATCAAAAGCAGACTGTAAATTTGCAATGGCCAGATCAAGGGAGTAGCCAGTGGCATATAAAATAGTGTCATCTGCATAAAAATTTACTTTACAGTGTTGGGTGGCAGAGATAATATTGTTTGTGTACAGGGTAAATAAAGTGGTCCAAAAATGTATCCATGTGGAACACCTTTACAAATGGTAAGTGGACTTTACCTGAAACCTTTGGAGATAACTGTCTGAGTTCTATAAGAAAGATAATCATGAAACCATTTAAGGGGCTGTTCATCTAAACCAACTGAGAAAATAAGATGCCATGATCTGCTGAATCAAATACTTTTGATAGATCTATGAAAAGTGCAGCCAACACTGACGATTATTAAGGGCTTCAATAATATTAAGTACACATACTACAGCTATTTTTGTGATGTGACATGATCTAAAACCAGACTGCTCTGACAGTAAAATGTTATTTAATTCCAGATACACCATCGACTGGGCATTTATTAAGGACTCTAAGGCTTTTGCTAGGCAAAACGGTTTTGAGATAGGGTGGTAATTATTTAGGTCACTAGGGTCACCACCTTTATGGAATAGGAGCACCTGTGCAGCCTTCCAGATTTTTGGAATTTTGCCTGTAGCAAGTGTTAAATTAAGAACATCAGTTATAGGTGAAACAACCAGACCAGCACTGAGGTTAAGGAGGGGTGGGTCTAAATTTAAAGAGAGAAATTCAATATGAATATAGCATTCAATTCAATTAAATTTTATTTGTATAGCACCAAATCACAAAAACCATCATCACAAGATACTTTATATTGTAAGGTAAAGACCCTACAGTAATAGAGAGAAAACCCCAACAATCAGACAACCCCCTATGAGCAAGCACTTGGAAAAAGTAGAAGGAAACACTCCCTTTTAATAGGAAGGAACAGTCTCAAACATGTCAAACATGTCAGCATGTCATTCAAAGAGAAAACTAAAGAAAGTATTAAGTATCTTCATGTTCATAAATTCTATGACAGATCAAAGGGTATTTAAAGCTTTAGAGAGGTTAAGAGAATAACTCTTCATTTAACAACATATTCTGTTCCTTTCAATCAGTGATTCATATCATGTCATTGTGCTTTTCATTCATTTTCATTCAATCTTATTTTACATTTAAATCATAGTTATACAAAAAATTAGAATAGCGTTAATTCAGGAAGATCATGAAGTCAAGCTCAATACCGGCAGATCAGCAGATCTCAATGCCAGCCCATGTCACCTTATGGCTCAGCTGATTCCCTTCTACGCATACTATTGGTAAATCTTATATCATGAGTAATGTTTAAGCTGCTTCAGTATGCATACAGTTGCTGCCCCACTGCAAACCACTTTGCAACCCAATAACAGTGATGCATATTGCTCACTATTTTACATGAGAGACTCCTGATATTTTATTTCACAGAAGTAGAAGTAACAACACCGTTTTTTCCAGACTGCCCTCCAGCCTATAATCAGGGCCCTGGTTTTTCAAAGTGGCACACGTAATCTCCCTTGCTCCACCTATGCAGAGTTTAGTAAACATGTCTGTCTGCGGTGACTCAATCCAATTGGCTATTATGGGACAAAAAGCCCACCGGATCCCCCCCAAAAACAGCCTGCTCAAAGCTCTCTTTATGAGTGGGCTGTGAGGTGAGAGTAATAGGCCTAAAGACAGTGTAGACCATGGCTTCTCAACCTGCTACCATTGGGGCCACATACCAAAGAATCCCATTGGGCAGGGACTGAATAAATCCCCCTCCATGGCTGATTAATTGAAACCAATGGATGGGGTGTTGGGAGGAGGAGAGAGAAGGATGAGAGAAAGTCCAGCGCTGTCAGATGAAGGGTGGATAGATGGCTGCCCAGAAGCTAGGGTCACTCACAGGTTACGTTACTCCATACACTGAGAGTCTTTCAGAAAGTCAGGCATCTCTATTTCACTCTTAAAGCATGTTGAAGTGCTGATGTATTTGCATTCAGCTATGCTTCCAAGTGCACATATTAAGTAATGACACATTCACAAGTGAATGAAATTAAGCATAGTACAGATTAAGAGGAGCACATCAAAATATCACGACATGTTAGCCAAAGAATGTGAACAATGACATATTTGGAGAGTAACCTACTAGACCCTGTCTACAAGCTGCCTGTATTTCTATGATGCCCATGTTGTTGTATAGAGAAAAATAAAAGAAACCTTTCGTGATCTACAAAGCAAGTGCTTTACAGTCTTCCATAATCAATGGGAAGATCTAAATGCATGTTACTCTACCCAAAATACATTAAGGATGGGATCTCAGTGCTTAAGCTGGTTAGGCATAGACTTGACTTGTGGGGTAATTTGGTAGTGAATGCATTTCCACAGCACTGAAGCCCACACCTAAGTGTCTTGACAATTATCCTGAACACAGCTAAATAAAGTTAAGGCATCAGCATGCTTCAAGCTTTTCAGTGTCACAACTGGGGGAAAATAAGCCTCACATTCTTTTCTTTTCAAGTTTCCAACAAATGACGTGAGGAAGGAAGAATATAAGTGGGATTTTAGAGATTTTTAAAGCTCTCGAGATGCACTGATAACAGTTTATCCAATTTCTGGAGAATCAGGTTGGAAAACTGCCCACAGTATTCCCCTCTCACATGTAAAACACAGAAACAGTCTGCTTCACATGTTTTCTCTGTTGTAGGTGAGGAAGCTGCCTTTGTAGGAGGCAGCACACTTGACATCTACTCACTAGCAGTGAATGCACTAGATTATTAGTTAAACCAGTGGCACTAGTTTTTTAGGGAGGTGTCAGTTTAAAGACCACCTAATGTCCGATTCAGCTGTATCAGACATTAGCATTCTTATATGCATCCTTTTTGGAAGGGTTTAGGGCTGCAGTGCCCTTTTTTTTTTAAAATTTCTTAGTTCATTTGGTAGGTTCAATTACTATGCAAAAAACGTCAGTTTCTCTCCGTCTATCACAGATAATAGTATTTGGACATCAATTCTGAGAGAGGACACAAAATGCAGTCCATTTCAAGTGTTTTCAAGCTTGAGACGATTACAAGCATAAGACACTGTACGCAGTTGCTCAATCCCTCAAAGAAAAGAGACATAAAAACTTCAGGTTACGTTGAACGGTGTTTGCGAAATGGTTTGCTTTCTGAAACATGCAACAAACTAGTGAGCCACTTGGTAATTTGTGAGTTGATTGGTAAGATGATATCTAATGAAATGAGGGAGTAGACCCACAAAGCAGCACATGTGGCTGTAAAAAAAGACCAGCAACTGATTCAGATGGACAGCTACAAAGCAGGTTGTACTGTGTATGATTGTGTATGTGACAAATAAAATTTGAATTTGAAAAGGACAAATGTTAACAACAACCAATGTTTAGTCTATCAAAGTGAAATCCTGATGGAAAATACATAATACTAAAGAGAATCTTTAGGGAACCTATTTCACCTAAAACTTTTCAACTGTTTACCCAGCAAAAGCTCAAATTGAGATTATTTTTTCTCATGGATGGAACTAAAATGTCAGCCTTTACATAAGGTACCATCGGGCCACTCTTATATTAAACAATTAATACGTGTAGCTCGTCGCAATCTGAAAATTACCTCCATATTTAAAAATCTATGACTATGTCATTTACCTCCTTACCTTGAGATAACTTTGCATGGTGGGGGAACTTGGAAAAGCAGCATGAGCCCCTCAAATACTCCCAACAGTCTTGTGAATGACCAACTTCTCTGTGATACTTATAGCACTAAACTTACCAGGCTGGAATCCTCAAATGCCTTCCCTAAGGGCAAAAGGGAGGGGGGGTAGGCTAGATGTGTAGACATTTTTATAAGTAAGGTGGGGGCTGGGGCTAAGAAGGGCCAAGGAAGGCGGGTGTGGTCAGGACAAAGGTTAGGGAACCAGCATTATAGGTGATAAATCAAACATTACATTTGCAAAGAGTAACTGCAGGAGTTTCTACATGTGCATGTAGTGTGAGCATGCTTACGTTTTCATTTGTGTGTCATACATTAATATTATATGTATGTATGTCAATGCAGGTAGCATGATCTGAAAGTTTTATTTCAGGAAGAAGGAAGGAAATAATCACTAACCCTCCAGGTGTCTCCATATTTTCAATCCCGTTTGTGTATCTCAGCCATATGCAAGATGCATGTAAATGTAAATCAATACCATGAAAATGTCATCATATTTTTGGTAACATTACCATCTCTCGCAAAGCCCCAATCTGTTGCGACAGTCTCTTTTGCAGTCCATTATTTGTGAATATGGGATGACAGTACCTTGTCAAGACACTGTGAAGATAATCTCCCAATCCAAATCAGAAATGGGCTGTTCTCTAATAAAACAATAGTATTACATGAGTGTGAGTGAAGGAGAGAGATGGGAAGAGGCAGACTGAAATAGAGTCGCATAGCGAGAGCTCTCTGAGAGGATAGAATGACAGAAAGGGAAAAGGAAAAGAGTTGGATACAGAGGGCCGAGGGGAGGTGATGGTTGATGTGTGCAGACAGGCAGGCAGGTCTAGCAGGAGCTGCTGTAGCCATGTGCACCTACCCACTCCTGCCACTACCCTTCACCCATACCCTTCCACCGCTCCCTTGCTTGTTCACTCATTTGCTTAACAAGTTCATTTGTGCGTAGGACTTCATCGGGCATGGCTGTCAAGTGATGCGCGAGACTTGCCTGCGGAACTGTTGGCCCTCGCAAGCTGTTCACCTGCATCCATCTCACCCCCACACACCCCCGCACTCACCCACACACATGTAGGGACATACAAGTGCACATATCCTTATGCAAGAGCATAGACATGGCATCCAGTGATGCCAGTAGTGTGAGTAAATTGTGTGTGCACTGAGTTCAAGCTGGAGTATTTTCTACAACATCAATTGCGGGGCAGTAATTCAAATTCTGTTTTTGGCTTGCATTGCTGATTGTGGAGCTGAAATGATTAACTGATGGATTCACACACAGAAAATTCATGCATGGTCCATTGGTTCTAGCTACAATTTTGTTATATTTATTTGATTTACATTTGAATATATTTGGGTTTGGACAGTTTGTGACAGGCATTTTTCTTTATGGACTCCGGTAAAAGACACATTCAGTCAGTTGGAAGTTCACAGATGATTGTTTGGGGCTTCATAACTCTGAAGTTGACTTCTTATGAAATTGGTGATACCTGCCATACATTCAGTAAGGGTTTTACTGTGAGATGATCTGTTATACTGTAGGTTACATTTAAAAACTGTTTTTAAAACAGTCACAACAGAAGATCCACATTCTTTTACTTCAAGATTGACCTAAAATTCTAATAAACTGAAGAGATCCATAGAAAAAAAAGTAGAAGGCTAATGGAAGATTTCATGTCACTTGAATTTTCCGTTATGCTAATCAAAGTGTATTTCTGAGACCAAACAATTATTTAATTAGTGAAGAAAATCACTGACAGCCTCATTCCATGTTGATTTTTGGGGACTTATCATTTTGTGGCCATCACTAATGGATGCATTGCTGACATTTCTCTGCTTTTCTTCCTCCTTTTCAAAAGCAAACACACATCAAAATGCCTGGGCCAATCTTTTTCCATCTCTCTTGTTTGTTCCTGTTTTCCATCATTGTTTTAGCCCTCTTCACTTGAGGCAGCATTAACAAGCATCATCTCAATGGAGTCGCCCTCAATCCTCGCACTGCACAGCAAGTGTGCTGCTTCAACAAGAGTGTGCATGGACAAAATCACACACGCACACACTTATGCAGCCTCAACAAGCATTATCAGCCCCAAACCCTCCTGTGTTTCCTTGCTAACACGGTGAACATGCTGCCTCAACGAGTCCCATCATCAGCTCTTTTCTCCCCTGGTTTTTGCTTCCTACAAATCCATGACAAAGCTGATGAATAAGCCTCATCAGCCTTTTCTCCTCACCCCATTTCAGATTTTTGCTTAACACTTGCTCTTCTTTTGAAAAGTTGCAGTACAACGCAATGTAAATGTGAAACATGTAGGTTACAGCAATGCACTTTTAACTGCTGAAGCATGTGGGCTATTGCATTAAATACTTAAAAATAATTTAGGCTCTGTACAGCATGCAAAACGCATTTAGGCCTGGTATGATCAAATTATGATTAACCCCTAACCCCTAATTAACTATTTGGGATGTTTTAAATTATTTCAGGTAAACTGCTGTTATCAGGTAATTGTTTCAAACTACAGTGCTGTGAAAAACTATTTGCCCCCTTCCTGACTTCTTCTTCTTTTTTTTTTCAAATTTGTCAAACATGTTTCAGATCATCAAACACATTTTAATACTAGACAAAGATAACCTGAGTAAATACAAAATGCAGTTTTGAAATGATTTCATTTATTAAGGGAAAAAAGCAACCCAAATCTACCTGACCGTATGTGAAAAAGTAATTGCTAACTTAATAACTGGTTGTGCCACCCTTGATAGCAAGAACTGCTAACTGACAACGAGTCTTTTGCGTCGCTGTGGAGGAATTCTGGCCCACTCTTCTTTGCAGAATTGTTTTAATTCAGCCACATTGAAAGGTTTATCGAGCGTGAACGGTCTGTTTAAGGTCATGTCGAAGTATCTCAATCTGATTTAAGTCCAGACTTTGATTAGGTCACTCCAAATCCTTCATTTTGTTTTTGTTTTTTTAACCATTGAGAGGTAAACGTCTTGGTGTGTTTTGGATCATTGTCCTGCTGCATAACCCAAGTTTTCTTAAACTTCAGGGAACAAACTGATGGCCAGACATTCTCCTTCAGGATTTTCTGGTAGAGAGCCGAATTCATAGCTCTATTGATTACGGCAAGTTGTCCAGGTCCTGAAGCAGAAAAAACAGCCCCAGACCATCACACTACCACCACCATGTTTGACTGTTGGTATTGATGTTCTTTTGATGAAATGCTGTGTTAGTTTTTGAGTCCCGTTACATCTGCTCTAACCTTCCAAAAAAATTCAACTTTTGTTTAATCAGTCCAAAAGTCTTGGGGATCATCAAGATGTTTTGTTGGCAAATGTGAGATAAGCCTTTGTGTTCTTTTTGGTCAGCAGTGGTTTTCTCCTTGGAACTCTCCCATGGATGCCATTTTTGCCAAGTCTCTTTCTTTGTTGAATCATGAACACTGACCATAACCTTATCTGAGACAAATGAGGCCTGCAGTTCTTTAGATGTTGTTCTGGGTTCTTTTGTGACCTCCTGGATGAGTCGTTGATGCGCTCTTGGAGTAATTTTGGTAGGCTCTGGGAAGGTTCAGCACTGTTTCAAGTTTTCTCCATTTGTGGATAATGGCTCTCACCGTGGTTCACTGGAGTCCCAAAGTCATGCCCTGTCAGTCCTGGAGAGCACAACACCTGAATATTCCAATGTTTGGATGACATCTTTGAGTGACAAATACAAAGCCAGACCTGAAACACCAGAGTATGATGAGATGTGCCTGGCAGACTTTGCTGCTACTTGCAGGTTTGTCTATGACTAACAGACAAAAGGTAATGATGTTTTGCCCCTCGTCAATGAGATGGGATTTGTGCAAAGGCGGAAAAAGGATAAGCCTGCTGTCATCAGATTTCACAGCTGCTCACAAGAAAAATATCCAGAGCAATATTATGGAAGACTGCTTAAACTGTACCTTCCTCACTGTTCAGACCACGAACTGAAAAGACCACCTTTGCCGAGCTATCAGTCTTTCTAAGTGCTGGCTGTATACAGCTACCAGGTGCTGACCGTCCTGAGTATGTGCAACACATTGTCAAAAGAAACAGAGAAAAATATGAGAAAAACACTGAGGAGATTGAGAATGCTGTTGAAGAGTATGAGCAGAACAGAGGTGTGGTTGATGAATGGTGTAATCTCCCACTTGAATCTGAAGTAGTAAGGTTTCCACTTGAACAACAGCAGGAAAAAGAAAGAGAGCTAGATAATGAAAATGAAAAGGAAGATGTGTCTGACTACAGTTGTCAGGCTGATGCTACAATAGAAGTCAGAGCCATCAGAGAACCCCCTGCAATTGATCCCACAGTGCTAAGCCAGATGTGTCAGAATCTGAATAAGAAGCAACCCTATGTATTTTATATAGTTAGAGACTGGTGCATTAAAAGAGTCTGTGGACTAAATCCAGAGCAGTTTTTCTTTTATATTAACGGTGGTGCTGGCACAGGAAAATCCCATCTTATCAAATGCATCTACTCAGAAGCATCTAAGATACTGAGCAAAGTGCCGAGACATGCAGAGAAGGCTGACATATTAAACCCCACTGTCCTGTTAACTGCTTTCAGTGGGACTGCAGCATTGAATATTTCTGGAATTTCTTGGCCTTAAAATAGATAAGGACACATCTGGGAAGAATAACGAGAACCTGATAACCTAGAGTATATAGAGAGAGCAGAGGAGAATCTGAAACCGAAAGGAGTGGTACGCAGACAGTTCCCAGTGAAGCTCCAATTCTAATTAGGGCAATAATGACAGTTAAGCCAGTTGATGTGTTTATATATTTGAAATGATTTGTGTATATGTTTTCTATTTATCAAAATGTTATTGATCTTGGTTTATTTAACTATAACATTTTCAAGACTATAAAATTATATTTTTGGACAAATTTTTTTCACGAAATATACATTTTTGTCTAGCCACTGGTAGGATTTCTCGATATAAGCCACTTCTTCTATCTGCCGGTGGTACATGCCGTGCAGGGACCTGTCCTTCCATGATGGCTCCTGTTCTAGCTCCTCTTCGTTCTCGGGTTTCTGCTGCCAGAGGTATTCACTAAGCACATGATCTGTTGTGGCCATCTTCCTGATGTACTCATGGATGTTTGTTGTTTCATTCTGGATAGTGGTTCTGACACTCACTTGTCCTTGGCTTCCTTCCTTCCGCTTAGGGTGCTGGATTTGGGGTGAAACCCTCCATGCATGCTAAGGAACTTTCTTGTCTTGATGTCAGTGGCTTCTATCTCCTCCTTTGGCCAGCTTATTATCCCAGCAGGGTATCCAATGATGGGCAGGGCGTAGGTGTTGATTGCCCGGATCTTGTTCTTCCCGTTCAGCTGACTCCTCAAGACTTGCCTTAGTCTCTGGAGGTATTTGGTGGTTGCAGCTTTCCTAGTGGCCTCTTCATGGTTCCCATTTGCCTGTGGGATTCCAAGGTACTTATAGCTGTCCTCAATGTTGCCTTCTGGTAGTACAATCCCCTCGATCTGACTACCTTCCTTCTCTTTGTTACCATCTGACTATATTTCTCCAGTCCGAATGACATTCCGATGTCATTGCTGTATATCCTACTGGTGTGGATCAGTGAATCGATGTCTCGTTCACTCCTGGCATACAGCTTGATGTCATCCATGTAGAGGAGGTGGTTGACCTTTGCTCCATTCCATAGTCGGTATCTGTAGCCAGTCTTGTTAATAATCTCGCTGACAGGGTTGAGGGCTATGCAGAACAGCAGTGGGGACAGAGCATCTTCTTGGTAGATCCCACACTTGATGGTGACTTGTGTTATTGGCTTGAAGCTGGCCTCTAGTGTTGTTTGCCACATTCTCATCAAATTCTTGATGAAGGCTCTTAGGGTCCTTTTGATCTTGTATAGTTCTAGGCATTCCAGGATCCATGTGTGAGGCATTGAGTCATAGGCTTTCTTGTAGTCAATCAAGGCAGTGCACAGGTTGGTCAGTCTGGTCTTGCAGTCTCGAGTGACTGCTCTATCTACCAGGAGCTGGAGTTTTGCTCCTCTGGTGTTTCTGCTTATTCCTTTCTGGGCCCCGCTCACGTATTGACCCATGTGCTTGTTCATCTCAGCTGCTATGAAGTCTGACAGGAGTTTCCATGTGGTGCTGAGGCAGGTTATTGTTTGGTAGTTGGATGGGACCAGTCCCTTCTTGGGGATCCTTGGGGATCAGGACTGTCCGGCCTTCAGTTAGCCATTCTGGTTGTGTTTCATCCATTAGCAGCTGGTTCATTTGTGCTGCCAGGCGCTCATGGAGTGCAGTTAGTTCCTTCAGCCAGTAGGTGTGGATCATGTCAGGGCCTGGTGCTGTCCAACTCTTCATACTTGAGACCCTTTCTTGGATATCTGCCACTGT
>VUQS01000330.1:0-11009 GCA_015108495.1 Heterochromis multidens | reverse complement strand
AATGAGGCCTGCAGTTCTTTAGATGTTGTTCTGAGTTCTTTTGTGACCTCCTAGATGAGTCGTTGATGCGCTCTTGGAGTAATTTTGGTAGGCCGGCCGGTCCTGGGAAAGTTCACCACTGTTCCAAATTTTCTCCATTTGTGGATAATGGCGCTCACCGTGGTTCACTGGAGTCTGAAAGGTTTAGAAACTGCTTTGTAACCCTTTCCAGACTGACAGATGTCATTGACTTTTTCCCTCATCTGTTCTTGAGTTTCTTTAGATCATGGAATGATGTGTTGCTTTTTGACATCTTTTAGCCTACTGCACTTTGTCAGCAATTTCTTGATTCAACAGGTCTGGCAGTAATCAGGCATGGGTGTGGCTAGTGAAATCAAACTGTGGATAATCACAGTTAATTCATGATTTAACAAGGGGGGAAATTACTTTTTCACATAGGGCCAGGTTAGTTTGGATAGCTTTTTTCCTTTAATAAATGAATTCATCATTTCAAAACTGCATCTTGTATTCTGTACCGATCTTTATCTAATATTAAAATTTGCTTGATGATCTAAATCATGTAAGTGTGACAAATGCAAAAGAGAAAACCGGAAGGGGGCAAATACTTTTTTACAGCACTTTATATCAGTTTTAGTAATTGCATGTGTACTTTTAAATACAGGATATTATTATGATAAAATGGTAACATGGTACAATCAGGGACACAAAAACTCAGCAGTTACTAAAAAATGATTGAGAAAAATCAGGAACAACCTGATAAGAGTCTTTCTTGAGTACTTATTTTATTACTCCTGACCCAGCACTTTATCATAGATATTATTGCCATTACCTCGCATTTATGTGTCCCTTCAGTAATGTGAAGCATTACTCAATCTGATGCTTTATACTTATACAACTGTCAGTATGATATTTCATTTTCACTTGTTTTTGTAGAAAGTTATATATGGAGATGCCAAAAAATTATATGCAAGTATACTGAGTATTTACACATTTGCAAAATGCCTATAGCAACATTACAACATGACAGGTAAAAAAATGAGGTGACTTAGATAAACACCATACTGGTGATTGGTGATATAAATTTGTCATATTAAAATTTAACTTTACCAATCCAATCGCGTAACTATAACCTACAGAGAAAAGCAATGTTTCAACATTGTTCTTGAGCTGTTAGCCAAAGGATCTAGCAGCTTTTCTATTTCTAATTAATTTATTTTTTTCAGTGTACAGAGAGATGAGTTGCCCCAGCAAAGGAGAGAGTTGCATGTGGTCTGAATATGACTCAAATACTTGTTGAAAATTCTGCAGTCACTGACTCACTGTTGAGTAAGTTGTTGTGAAGAAAAAATGAGAACAATGAGTGTTGAGACAACACAAAATGACGCAGCACAAAAAGGGTAACTAATGTTGGAGTGTCAGTAATGAATAAGCCACAACTGTTTCGCATTGTTTACAGTGTTTTGTGTTGCTCAGTTTGGTGCAAAGTTTACGACTCTTTATTACTTTGGAAATGACACACAAATAAAGCAGAGATTAATTTACAGATAAGTATAAACTTACCATAACTGAATGATTCCCTTATATAAATTCTCCTGGTCAATTCAAATAATATAGCCTGTATCAACAAGAGAAGTACTGCTGAAAAACTCCTTAACTACTGTCCCTGATTTGTTTCACACTTGCTCTCAAGTAACTACACAAGCTTTTGTGTTTTACACATAAAAACAGTGATGCAAGCTGACACAGAAAAGGAAACTTCACATGCAGAACAGTTTTGAAAAACTATGCGTGTCTACCATGTATACCAATAAACCACTTTAAATGTTATCAGAATGTCTATGCTTGAGAAGTCAGAATATCTGAACAAATGTCTGTTGCAGCTTAACTTGACTTATGAAACTTCCATCTAATCAAGAAGTGGAGAATAAATAAAAAGAAACATTACCCGTGTCTATATTTCATGTTTCAAAGCAGCTTTCTTATCTTTGATCTAGCAAATTCCTAATAATTGTGACAGGTTTGTAGCTGCATTTCAGGATTGTAAATTTTTTGTTCGAAGAATTGAGTGTGTATAAACATTGACATTAGGGCAGCACCATATCTTAGAAATGCGCAAGATTTCCACTATATTTTGCCTTCACTTCTGTAAGGTGGGATTTTGTGGTGATGCATTGTCCTTCTTTATGTACTCTATATGGTTTCACCTTGAAAGCAACTCCTGTAGATAAAATGGTCAAATGGGGCACTAGGGGGGCTTTGAAAATAAATAAATAAATAAATAAGATCAACAAATGGCAAATGCAATTTAAGCTACACTGGAGAAAGTTCCAGGATGTTACAGCATAGATGTGGCAAATCTATCACTTGATATATGGACACATATTAACCTGGACAGCCAATTACTTACAGATTAATTACAGACAAAGATTTTCTTGGACAGAAATACTGGTGGCAAATGCTAAAAAAAATATAAACTTCTACGTCTACCATGCTGTCTATGTAGTATTTTATAAAGCATTTGTTAATCAGCTGCATGTGTAGCAGTAAAAAGTGTTATCTATACCGAATAAGTCTGACAGACTGTAAAAGCATCAGTTAAAAGAGTTAATATTAATGTAGGTGAGATGAAAATGAGCTTCCATTCTAATTTTCCAGAGTCACAAAATTAACTGTAGTACCTCACTAGCCTGAATCTGGCCTTCACAGAACTTTTTTTTTTTTCCCCACAATGGTCCACTTAATTCTAGTTTGTATTGAAAAGTTCCACAAACCTGAATAAATGGGTGGCCACAGCATTGTGGTTCAGTCCAGAGTCAAAGGCTCCAATAGCTTCCTGAAAATGTGGGCATGTGGGGAAATATGACGTTAACTAACCAAAATCAATGGATTCACAAAAATCTTTTAGTTTCAGTCTATCTGTCTGAGTTTGTTTTATTTTTATTTTGTGGCCTAAAATTGAAACCTATTGATAAGTATCAGTACTCATACTGGAAAAAAGCTGGTTCATGTTAATCCCAATGGCTAAAAACCCCAGGTTGGAAAGTGCTGCCCAGTGACACAAAAAGCTTCAGGCTTTTCACCCCTGCTATGACCCTAACATTCCTGAATAGGGTGTTTTTGGAAGAAGACAGTAACTCTAGGAGGGCTATTAACTTGAGTGTGACCTATTTATACATATATTTTGCTCCCTGTCCTTTATTACAGATTTAAAATGGCGAATGGCGGCCTCTTTCATACATCCATTACTCATGAGAAATACAACCTTTTACCATTTATAATGGTTTTAAAGCTGGTGATAAAAGATCATTGGAACTGAGAGTAAGTGATGGGACATGGCATTCAAGCAATGTAGTTTATAGTTCAATCCTCATATCACTTCTGTTTTATACCATCAAGTGAGACAGGAATGACAAGTTTTCACAAAATGGGGGAAAAAAAAAAACTGACTGCTTTCAAAGATATAATTAGATAACAACCATTAACCCTACAACAAAATGATCTGTGTTGAGCCACCACGTGGTCTGACCCCTTTAACCCTAGGTCAAAGTCGTCAGACCACGTGGTCTGACCCCTTTAACCCTAGGTCAAAGTCTGCCTCCACCTTCCCTATTGCCTCAAGCCCATGTGTAAAACTCTGTCATTTTCAGCATCTCCGGCATGTGAAACACATTCTAAAAAATGTTCCCAGAGTTTCCAATTTCAGTGGTTTGGCTATTGTGAGCAAAACCTTTTGGTTACAATAACACACAAATCATTGCAAATACACCTTGTAGTGTTCGACCTTTATGCATATTCAGTAAGGTACATAAGAAGGAGGATACATTTGGTAATCTGAGATATGCTGACATATGTCCAGCATGCTTTTTTTCCCTTTTTTTTCCCCATTTTCTGAGAAAATTCCCAATTTACCATATAAGAGTTGCATAGAGGGGTGAAGTATTTTGCTGTAACATCAAGGGAGCAAAAGCTAGTGTACCCCTAGTGACAGGTGTCCCTAGTGGTGTCAGGAAGGGCATTCAGTGTAAAATCTGCGCCAAATCAAATATATAAAGCTATTTCCTGTGGCAACCCCATGGGAAATAAAGGAGTAAACAAACAGCCCAAAAAAAAGCACAGTGGGTAATTAGCTTTAACCTATGTCCACACTGGAAGCAATTCACAGCAACGTGGTGACCAGAGACCAGAGAAAGTTAATGACATTCTGTGACTTCAAGTGACTATGGGAAAAATAACCACTGGTGACAGGAAGTCGGTGAGACCCAAGATAAACTTTTCTCAACTTCCGGGCGAGCAACTGAAGCAACTACCAATGAGAGTGAAGAATACCGTTGACTTACATATGACCTGGTAGTAAATACATGAGAGGGTTACCTAGGCAACCAAAACCTGGAATGTCTGCAAGTGACCAGCTGTCAGCTTCAAACCGATGTGCGATGAGCAAATCACTTCCAGTGTGTACGCACCTTTAGAGATGGGTGGAATTTTGCCAAGCTGACTGCTTGCCCTGTATCCTGTCTTTCGGCCATGCTCAACTAACCAACTAGTAGAATTCGCTTGTCAAGTCAAGTTTATTTATATAGCACATTTAAGCACAACAATCAATAAAAGAATTATGAAAAACAAAATTACAAAACAGCAGGAGAACATAGTTAAAAACATGGAGCAAAATAAAAGCAAAATGAAAACATAAAATATATAAGATAACCAACATTGTTGGTTGACATTGTTGGAATAACAACTTTAATGATTCAAACTAAACTAAAAAAGCTAAAGCGAAAAGGTGAGTTTTTAGTTTAGATTTGAAATCTGTTAGTGAGGCAGTCAATCTGATCTGGAGGGGAAAGCTTTCCAGAATTTCAGAGCTGTGACTGCAAAGGACTGACCAGCAGTAGAAGTCAGTCTGATGCTTGGAACTATTAACAGCTGCTGATCAGCTGATCTAAGCAATCGACAAGGGTTAAAAAGCCCTAACATCTCTGACAGATACTTAGGGGCAAGCCAATGTCAGCATTTATAAGTGAAGAAAAGGGTCTGAAAATGAATCCTAAACTGCACAGGTAGCCACTGTAACAATGCCAGAATAGGTGAAATATGTTCATGTTTCCATTTACCAGTCACAGGTCTGGCAGCAGCATTTTGGACTAACTGCAATTGAGAAAATAGTGCCTTACCCACTCCGTTGTATAAAAAATTGCACTAATCCAGTATGGATGTAATAAAAGCATGGCTCACCTTTCTAAGATTATTCAAAGAAGGAAGGTTGCAAACTTTGAAATTCTGTGGCATTAACACTAAGGAGAAGCTATTACACTTAGTTTTACATTCACGAGTCAAGCTGAAATCAAAGCACAAACTTGTAGTAAACTAAGGAAAGAAATCCATGCATTTCTTCTCTGAGCAACCTTTAAATATGGCTACAAACAAAAAAGACTAACACTACTTTGTGTACAGATAAATCTGAGTATCAAAACACTGGACTTGCACATTCACACAGCTGGGCAATAACATTTCCCCTCAGTCCTCTATCCCTCCCATCAGTTACACAGCTCTCCTTTCAGCAAGCCAATCAGCCAGTCAGCTTTCCATTCAGCTCTCCAGTCACTTACTATCCATCATTAATTCTTCTATTCATCTGCCCAACCATGCACGTATCATCAGTTTGCTGTGTGTTATGCAGTATGAGGTTGTGCTTCTGCAAAGCAGCTGTGAGCCCGGAAGCCTAACTTAGTGAAGTCAGAGGGAGACCGAAGGTTAGAGCCA
This sequence comes from Heterochromis multidens, assembly GCA_015108495.1. Taxonomy (NCBI): domain Eukaryota; kingdom Metazoa; phylum Chordata; class Actinopteri; order Cichliformes; family Cichlidae; genus Heterochromis; species Heterochromis multidens. The sequence goes on along the minus strand of VUQS01000330.1, from coordinate 5,249 downwards.
CCACAGGGAGATGTACAAGGGGCACAAACACACACATGCACATTTTTTTTCCTATATTTGTTTCGGCCTCTCTCTTTTCCCTTTTCCACATGTGTCTGTTCCCTTGCTTGCTAAGCCTTGGTGCGGTGACTAAACGCGGCTACTTTGCACTTACGCTCCATAAACTGCAACACCTGCCCCCAGATGGGCAGAGTTTCTCCTTCTCTTTCTGTGCGTTTGTGTGTGTGTTCGTGTGTGGGCCCCTGATGGCTTCCTACGCTAGATGTAATGTACTGAGCTGTATATTAGCAGCAACCATAACATTATATGTGACATCCAAAGATGCTTCACGGTTGATTCCATATCAATATGGTTCTTAACACTTTCCTGATAATGTTTATTTTTCCAATATTCCTGCCAAAAAAACGCTCTGTTTGTGATGTTTAACCTAAAAGGGTTGTTTTAGAACATCAACTGGCACTAAAAGCGTGACCGCCTGCAGGGCAGACAGGCTAAATATGTCTATGTACGCCCGTGCAGACAGACATAAACAGAAAAGGTCGGTGTTGGAGTGCGGCAGCGCTGGATGAATGCCTCTACAGTGGAAGAATTTGTACTCTTCTACACAACAGTGCTTCTTGTCAAAGCACAACAATTTGGGTCAGCTGTTGAAGCTATTAGTCTTCTTTGAGCTATGAGAATCTCAAACGATAAAGTTAAAAGAGATTCAGAAGCCTAACAGTGCAATTTCCATAATGTATACGTACAGAAGTGTACAGGTACTGTGAATACAATGAACAATACTAAAGTAAAGGAGCAATAAAGTAGCGACATGCTGAGTAATTTTCTGAAACAACATGAAGTCAAAGCTTTGGCAAAGCACTCAGAACTGTTGTCTGGATATGGAAATAGTTTCTGATCTATCTGTGATCTTTTCTTTCACTAAAAGGATGTCAAGGCCAATCACCAGTACTCACTTAGCAATTACCAGATCCATCTGAACTTCTTATTATTCCAATTATTAGTCAAGCATGCCTTGAAATCACACAAGACCTCAGACTATTGTCCCAACACGCCAAGTACGGTCTACCGCTGTGAGAAAGGATGTGACCCGTGTAATGACAGAGGAAATGAAGGAACACGGTTTTGATCGAAGCTGGGCAGCCAAGCTACTTTTGAGACAGGATATTGGATGGGTGATTTTAGAAAATGGAGAAGTATTTGAAGACAGTGATAACGATAAAGAAAATGGCTAGGGCTGTGCCAGACACAGAAATGTCTGGAAATCAAGGAAAAAGGAATGAAGGTAACATATTTGTGAGTGTTTAAAAACCATAAAACATAGCTGGATCTGATGAAAGAATTAGTCTGGGGCTACCAGTGCCTGGTTTGAAATCAAACAGACAGGACATGTATAAATAAAGCTCCTGTAACCTTTTGTTTTGTTTTTTTTTTAATTTAAAGGAAAAAAAAAACTAATGAAACTGTTAAAACAAATTCAGGGCACCAGAGTATGACTGTACCCATTTCAAGTGCCATGTTTGATGTTTTTCGAATGATAAGTTTAGGATTTCTGCTAGTGATGTTAAAACCCTGACAGCCCTGAGTTGACCCCCTGCCAAGCCGAACCACCAGGGTTCGTATAGGAACCAATTATTCCTATATGTGATCTCACTGGGGTCACTCCCATGGTGTCTCACTCTCTTTCTCTCTCCTGTCACGCAGTGCATGTGCAGAAATGCACTGTTCTGTCTTTACCACATAATCAGTGTTATAGTGGATGGATGTCGCTTCTTTGACCAAATGCTTCAGCAGTCTTTGTATTTATGATTCATTCACTGACTGTCTGCCCTTCAACATGACTGACAACAGGTCAGAATAACAGACTGTATGAAAGATTAATACCATCTCTGTGTTGCACTACTTATTCTTCCTCTCAGATTGGACAGAGGTGAGAGGAAGGTTGGATTATATAGTTACTTACTAGCACCTCTAGTACCGCTTTTTTCCCCTAACTCTATGCAGTATTTTATTTGCATGACAGTTTACTGTTTGTTTTAAGCCTTTTAAAGCTGAACAGACAAGGTAAGATTGGGTCATTTCAGGGTAGGGTCGCTTTTACTCCTCTACTGTGAACTGGGTTTGATTAACTAGTTTTGGTGTGTGTGTGTGTATGTGTGTGCGTGCGTGCGTGCGTGCGTGTGTTTGTGTGTGTCATTAGCTTTATCAGCTCAGCCTGCACTTGAGTCTTCCCACAGTAAGCAGCTCAGACAGTACCGGCACACAGAGATTTCCCCCGAACCTCCTGATTACTTCCTTCACCTCTAGGGAAAAAAGCAATGACTAGTGGAAAAGTGACACATAATTTACATATACTTCCCCCAGAAAATTAAGAACACTTGAATCACACACAGATCTTGATGAATGAAATATTCAAGTTGATAATCTTTACTGACATACATTGTGTAATCACTGAGAACAAAATGACATAACAGTCAGTCAAAAAATAATCAACCCTTTTTAAGGGATGAATTCAAAATCACACCAAAAATCAAAGTTAAAAGCTGCTCAAGGTTTCCCAAAAACGTTCAAATGTTCCCTTATTTTTTTTGAACAATATAAAAGTGACAATTACGGCACAGTGAAGGACTGCTTAAAGACAGATGAAATAGTGCAAGGGCTGGCCAAACATGACAAATTTATCTGACCTGCTTCTCTAACGTGGTTGTTTCAGTTGCAATTAACATTATCCTTTCCTGGCTGAAATTATTATTACTTTTTTATTATCATCATTATTATTCTACATGTTACAGCAGCTCAATTTTCTGTAATACAGAGGCTTACAAGTTCTGAGATAAATCCGTCAAACAAATTTAGCTACATTAGAGCAGGACTTTGCTCACACGACCAATTTGTCAAGCAATTTGTGTTTCAGTAGAAAAGAGGTCCCTTGGTAGGTATACACAAGTATTTACATGCTGCTAACACAACCTCAGGTTGTACTGGACAAATGGCAGAAATTATGTTTTATAATTTGTGGAGGCTATAATGTAATGAACAATGTTAAGAAGAGCATAGCAAATTAGTGCTTAAAAAGTTGTAACAGGATATATAATGATAAAAAAAAAGTAACATACTAGGAAGAAATGACACTTTAAAGTTTTAATTACAAAAATAGCCCACTTCTTCACAGGCACCACAAATACCCCACTATGTTAAAATGCAGGAATGTCAGCAGTCCGACACCTGCCTTCCCAAACACAGGGTCCAGGTTTGGGTTCTGCACTAAGAATGATTGCCCAGTCAATGTGCAAAATGGCATGCAACATGTCCAGCACTTTCTCTGAACATGTGTTAATAAAAACTGCTGGGGGATTTATCTATGGTGACACTGTCACTGTGTAAGCACTGAGCAACGGCTGCCGTTCTGCATATGCAGAAAGCTCGAGAAAGCTCCACAGAAATTTGGTGGTGGAGGATGCCTTTGCATGTCTTCGCAGTGGTTAGGATCGTCACAAAAAAGGGGGTGAGGCTTGTCAAAGGCAGTTCAATTATAAAGAGAAGCAATGGTAAAAATAAAAAATTAAAAAAAAAATCTTTTATTTTATTTTATTGAGTTTTTTGGCTTCTATGAGAGCATGACTGAAAAAAGAGCCAACACTGAAACCATGTCTCATGAGCTGAATTAAAGAAAGAAGAAAAAAAGATTTAACTGCAGTGTCAGTGTCAATTTTATTACAGACAGAAAGAAGCATCCACAAACTCTATACTTCTAATAAAACTGCTAAAAAACAAACAAAAAAAAGGAATGAAGGACAGCGATTCTGCCATGTTAAAAACTGAAAGAATACTTATAATTTCCTTCTAATGTGAGCAGGTACAACTGCAAACATGCACAAATTAGAAAACTAAGACTTCAGTTGGCACTCCATTGGTACTGAAGCCAACATTTAATTCGACAGGCGATCGTGAGGAAGAGTGAGTAATTATATGAATGGAAATTTTCATTTATATGCACAGGCAACCCTACTTGTAACTCCTGAAGAATCCAGTAAGTCCTGTCAGTCAAAGCTTTGGGAGAAATATGGCATTTGTGTTACCAAATCTAAACTGTCCAGAATCAGCGGATTAGCATGTGGACTCCTGTCAGTTGTGAATGCTGCTTTAGGGAATTGTTCTCAGTCTACACACGCAAACACACACATTCACCTATGTGGCTTCCACCTGCACGCACACTGCGAAGGTCCAAATATCTTCAGAATTCCACCCCAAAACCTCACACTCCAGGAGTTTTTTTTGTGTGAGTAATTTGAGCATCTGTTTTGTTGGTGTGTTCTTTGAATGAGAGCACATAAAACTTGAAACATTTGCATGTATATCCCCGCAGGTGTGTGTGTTTTCAGTGTGTGCGTTTGCCTACACAGCTATAGCCGGCTGAGTCAGCCTTGACAGCAGCAATCGGAAACAGGAGACAAGGACTTGGCTAACAACACAAGCCAGCAGCAAGGTCAAATGCTCACACACACAGACAGACAAAAAACACACACAGACACACACACACAGTTTGTTTTTTTTTGTGTCTCTACCTGCTGTAACAGAAATAACTGTATATCTTATCTTCAGCAGATCAGAGGATTTAATTGTTTCAAAGTGTTTCAAAGTCAGCTGAGAGTTAATAAAAGGAAGCGAAGCAAAGGATGTATGTGCCAAAGTGTGCAATTAAAGCCGCTTGCGGAGGAGGAAGGGGGGGTATAAATATCGGCCTTTTCTGGACGCTACTGCTTTTCTACTCTGTCACTCTCTTTCACACACACGGCGGACCAGCCCACTTCCTTACCAACCCCATCTCTCACAGCGCTGCCCGGACTTCCCACTGCAATTACTTATAAAACTTTTCAGGGCCGCCACACGTGGTCGGGTTTTTAAAGAGCTGCGTCCCCCTCCTCACGTGGTGCGGGGGGTATTGAGTCGTCACAGACCCCCTGAATGATCACCGAAAAATAAGGCGGCGCAGACAATAGCTCGTCTTGATGAATTCAATTCTTTCAGGACCCTGTACCGTTGTCCAGGCAGCTCCGGGCAAAACAATCGTTGCTTTGATAGTCCAAGAAACACACACTCACTCGGTTGCTCTTAGAAACTCCCTCTAACTACTTCCGAATTAGGGATCTAAAGATAATATACATCTGACCTGAACTTGTGATTTTTTTTTGTGTTCAGCTTTTGTATCCCTAACGGTCTCCTTCTGCTTAAGCCAGTGTCATGTGCGC
>VUQS01000326.1:2368-14260 GCA_015108495.1 Heterochromis multidens | reverse complement strand
AAAAAAGCAAAAGTAGAAAAAAAAAAAAAAAAAAAAAAAAGAGAGACAAAAAGATGAAAAGTCGAGGAGCAATTTTGAATGCTGTACATTTAACCCTTTCATGCATGAATTATAAGAACCACAGTCAAGATTTTCTCCTGAGTGTTTTTCTGTAGAGACATACTTTGTTTTTTGTGTGCACGCAGCATCATGGCGTGTATTGGCATGTTATGTAAGGCCATGTTTACCACCTGTTAATTAATGCAAACATATTTTTTTGGTTTGTACCCTGACTGGGCAATAGGTGGCACTGTGTTGGCTGATATGCAACTATAACAACAAAACACATGCATATACAAGAGAACAGCTTTTGAATAGCTGTCCACTGTAGTGACCACTATGCATGAAAGGGTTAAGTGCTACTGTCTCCACCTACTGGCTACATCAGCTAAAAACAACAATACATACAGCAACCCTATATACCATACTCTCCGCAGCCCCACGAGTAGATGTCGCCATTCTGAGTCAGCACCACCACGTGGTTATCTCCACATGAAACCTGGCGGACAGGTCGCTCCTCAAAAAACTCCAGAAGAACTGGCTCCAAAATCTCCACGCCCAGCTCGCCCTCGACTCCAATGCAGCCGTAGTAGTCCGACCCGAACATGTACATCTGGTCTTCATCTTCAAAAGAGGCAGAAGAATTTTCACTGAAACGGCTGTGGCTTTCTAGACCCCTTTTCCTTTATAAGCTTCATTTGTAGTGCTGTGCTGAATCTTTGCAAAGCATTCACCGTGGTGTTACTTTGACTGAAATGCATGTAAGAGAAGACTTCACAACATACTGGAGGCATTGTCCTTGTGTTAATCAACATGGGAGTGCAGTTCCTCAAACAGCCACTAGAGGCTGGCTTCTAAAGCAAATCAATCCTCATAGACTTCCATGTTAAAATCCCCAAGAAGTCCAAGAAGTTTGCAGACTTCACAAACCAGTGACTGACATCAGGGTACCTACATCTATCTTTTCTATCACCATGACATGTAGTTACATTTTTGGGAAACTGCATATCAGGATACTGCATAGGTTAGGGTGCAGTTTATATAGCTATGCTACACCTACCGCAAACATTTAACACAGCACTATAAATCAAGCTTCAGCAGGAAGCTCTCTTCACTCACCAGTGACACAGGCAGTGAAGTCAGCCCCACATGCCACCTGTCGGATAGCCTTCCCTATCAGCTTCTCCACCTTCTTTGGTTGCCGGTATGAGGCCTGGTCTCCATGCCCCAGCTGGCCAACCATCTTGGCCCCGCCTTGGACATTCTGAGGGTTGAAAAAGTTCCTTGTAGTGCATCATAAGAACAACTGAATCGAGTATATCTCCCTCAGAGTGATGGATTAATACTTACAGCCCAGGTATACAGCTCCTTTTCCACTGACACAACTGCAAAGTGGCTCTCTCCTGCACACACATGCTGGGCACTGCTGCCTCCTTTGAACGTGTCTAGTTTCTGAGGGGTGAACTTCCCTCCACCCCAGAAATACACATCCCTCGAGCGTTGTGTAACCACAGCAACAGGACTCTCACTCACAGTACTCAGCCTATTGTACATGCACAACAAATCAGTTAAATCATGCTCGAAGGATGTCACACCTGCTTCTACAATGGAGAACGCACAGTTGAGGAAATGTTAACTTACTTTGGTTTCTTCATGGCTGAATTCAGCTGGCAAACTCGCTCTTCAAGCTCCCTATCAGACAGTGAAGCTGTTAATGAGTGGTGCATCTTTATTATAATGAGAAAATGAGAGGATTCAAAATGTTCTTACTGTCGGCAGGAAGAAATGAATGGCTGGTCCAGAACCTGCTCAGTGGTGGGCCTCTTTGCAGGATCCTGAAACAAAAGAAGATCACAAGGCTCAGTGATGCCAGTCAAAGACAGGAGCTCTTTACTTAACAGCAGTGTTATCTGTGGAATCAGACCATTCGTTTAACTTGAAACAACACTTTGTTCTTCTCACTCACTTGATCGAGACACTCATACACAAGCTTGACCAATGCAGATGAATAAACATCCGAGTTCAACTCCATAGTCCAGTTGCCCTGGACTATTTTCACACAGAGGTTCAGGGGGTTCTGTGTGGAAACAAACATCATGATTAATTCATTCTTGTGGCAAAAAACCATAAGTTATGCTTACTACCAGAAAGCTTGAAAACCTACCGTTGCATCAAATGTTCTTGTAAGAGTTAAGAGTTCAAAAAGTACACAGCCCATGGCCCAAATGTCTGATTTGAAGTTGTACTTTGTTCCCTGGCACAATTCAGGTGACATGTAATATGGCGTTCCCACACACTGGACATACCAAGAAGGAAAAAGTGCATAAAGAAAATTAGTGAAACCAATAGCCGTGTATCTGCAAAGTAAACTCTCAGTAAACACTTGCATTTAGTGCGGATTCTCATTATGAAACAGCAGCAAGGTGGCTAATGAATGCTAAATATACACACCTATTGTTTACATTTACAGTATGTGTTTTATCTTTGCTATGATAATGTAAACTAAGCTATTCCTCAGCTACAAAGAAACAGAACAAGTTTGTCTTTGGAATCTATGTTTAAGTAATCTGTGTAAAGCACGCACAACTCTCAGAACTACAGTACTGCTACAACGAGTGTAAATAGAGTGAACAGATGATTAACAAGTGTTGAGATTTCCTTAATCATAGCCTCCAGTTTTAAGATGTCGGGGAGGGAGTCACAACTTACAGTCTCTGCCATTGAAAACTCAGAGTCTAGCTTCTTTGCAAGGCCATAGTCGCCCAGCTTAATGAGGTCAGTCTTTGTCAGGAAAATGTTCAGAGTTTTGATATCTCTGCAAGAAGAAAAAAAATTATCAGCAAAAATCACCTGCCAGATACCTTCAGTAAGACCATGAACATCCTACCTGTGTAAGATTCCAGCCTTGTGAATGTGGGCCACTGCTGAAGCAATCTGGTACAGGTACCATATGACCACCTGAAGAAAACATGTTAAAGATTCAAATATAACAGGATAGTCTGCTTTGTTTAAAACAAGCGAGCTGCGGTGGTACATTCATACCTCCTCACTGAACAGTTTCCCCTTTTGCTGGACGATTTTATCGTACAGATTTCCTCCTGCAATGACGGGACAATTTATCATTTGGTCACAGATGAGCAACACCCAAACTAACCTCAATCAGATCTTCAGAGGGGAGTGATGCATTAGCATTACCATTGCAATACTCCAGCTCAATGAGCAGAGTGTTTTTATCCATGAAATGATTGAAGTAGGCTATGATGTTGTTGTGCTCCAGGATGGAGAGGATGCTTATTTCGTTCATGACGTCTCTGCGCTCTTTTTCTGAAAGTGAGTTCAGGTCTACCTCCTTCCATACCACCAGAGAGTTGTCCTATAGGGAAGCAAAATAAATAAATAAGAGCCTCAAACAGTGGTCCCTCCAGATGTTATCAGAATAGCAGCACTCATTTTACTAAAATAACAGTCAAGGGGAATAAAGACTAAACAGGCAATGCATTAGAAAGTCATTCATCTTGTTCAAGAATTTCTCAGAGCCACAGTGAGAAATACCAAGGATGTGTAAAGAGAACAGTGAGGCATTCAGCTTAAATAGAAGACATTTGCAAGGCATTTCTGACACAGCATCAGATATGAAGAAAACTCTGTTTATTAATCACGAGCAGAAAATCCTGCTTACCTCTGTCCTTCTGTACAGAGTTGCTTCACCAAACGCCCCCCTCCCGAGGATCCGGATAGGAATGTAATGCAACTTCTCCTCTTCGCCATTAAATGGGGCTAAAGCTGATCGCTCACTGACCACAGACCCGTTGCTCAAATCCGAACTTATCGAGTCCAAATGTCTCTCATAGTCCTCCAGTGACATTTCTGTTTAGAAACTTGTTAGCCAATGGCAGTGATGGAAATAACCCGAACAGGCCCGACGACAACTCTTTCTGAAAGACTCCTAGAAAGCCGCGCACGCGTCTAACATGCTACACCTGTCGGCTAATGAAAGAAGACCCGTCAAAGTTCGGGCTAAATCAGATTTCTCAAAGCCTCTAATAAAATATAACGACTGTTAAAAACAACGTAGCTAAATGCGTGCAACTACAGTAGTTGCACCAGTGTCAAGCACGACACAACAAAAATGAGCGTTCACTCAAAATTTATTTGAAATTTCAAAATAAAAATAGTTAACTTCACGCGTGTCGTGGTGCGTTTTACGTTGAAAGTCAACGCGCTCATTTCCGGGAACAGTACTGGCGCGTTTTGTCAGTGAGCTTGACTCGGCTAATAAGTTAGCAGAAGGAGATTGCAGCGCCGCCTGGCACAGTCAAACCCTAAACTGTCGAGTACTTGGTACTCTGATAAAAGAGTTTCAGGAAGTCTTAAAGAACACACACAAGTTACGAGTGTTTAAAATGAGCTGGCCTCGGATACACAAACAACAACACACCGACAACTTGCCCATCCTTTTCTCTTAGACCCGGAAACTGTCAAGCGTGGTTGAAATATCAACACTTTCGGCCTTCAGGAGTCTTTTACATATGCATTAGTTTATTTTATTTATTTATTTATTTATTTACCATCACTCCCGTGTAGCTAGTTTACATTAACAGTAAAATAATGCAGCACATGCATCACGCGTGAAACGGTCTAAACTTAAAGTTTCAGTGCGATGTTACAGCTGCTTCCACTCCCAGGTTTCTCTTCTCAAAGGGCCAGAGTGCTACATCTGATCTGTGCATTAAGACAAGTTCAAACACAACGAAACACAGACAATATGGAAGCAAAGACAGATGTCATAAAAAAGTAATAAACAGCAATAAGTAGACATGCCGCTAAAATCACACACATGCCAAGTTATTGCACCCGAGAATTATACTGACTGTTGTCATTGTTAGAAGTGTGCATTTAATGTCCTTACAGCCCATGAAAAGAAGCTACTTGTTCTGCTTTTGATGCTTCTGTACCTCCTTCCAGATAAGCTGAACAAGTGGTGGCCAGGATGGAAGAGGTCTCTGACATTGAGAGCCTGCAATCTCATCCAGAGAGGATAAAGGACAGCCTATTTTCTTTTCAGCTAACCCTATAACCCTCTGTAGTCTTTTCTTGTCAGCCACTCTACAGCCAGCATACCACACAGTTATGGTATAAGTCCGCACACTCTCAACTGTAGTGCGGTAAAAGGTCACCAGCAGCCTCTAATACTGTTAGTCAGACAGAACAATCTGACAAATCAGGGTGCCAAAGCATTGTGTCGATATAAAAATCATATTAAAATCCAACATTGTCTTAAAGGTGATGGACAGATTTTAAATATTGGATGTGGTGCTGTGCTATCAGATGTAATAAAGCAATAGTTGCATTGCACATGCAATACAATAATCAGCCACAGTATTTAAACCTCTCAGATTGTTGTTAACACAGAGGTCTCCTCACTTTGATGGTCTCCTCTGGTGTGTGGCACTGGGTTGGCTACAGATCCTTTGGGTCCTTTGGGTTGTGGCCTTCGTGGGTTGGTCTTGTTTCAGCACAGCCTATGGTGCTCATTTGGTCTATTATCAGGCCATTTATGAGGGAGCGTCAACAACGCCTTTGGTGCTGTATTGTGTTTGAGCAATTGTTGATCTGTGGTGGGTGCTGTTGCCATAGGTCATGAGCTTGGTCTGCAACAGTGTTAAGGTGTGTGGTATCACAGACTGTATAGAAGGTGGACACAGCCACTGTTAAGTCACCCTCTGCTTCGTGGACTCTACATTTGGAGTCAGCCACAATCCTAACTTTAAGCACTTTTTCAATAACCTGTAAATTTGTTTTTCAATGCTATAAATGCTTAGAGATTTTAACATGGGAGTCTGTGAGGCTTTTTTTTTGGCTTACCTTTGGAGCCAGCCTCAAGTGGACATTAGTGGAACTGCAGTTTTTGGCACTTCACATTGGCTCCTTTTTTCAGTCCTGCAGGGGGAGTCAAAATAACATCCATGTGAACTGAAGGTACCAGTATTTACCAGCGCAATTGTTATGAGATGATCAGTGTTTTTCATTGCAGCTGTCAGTGGTTTTAATGTTGTAGCTGATCAGGGTATATGTGAGCAGCATGGTGGATTTCATTAAAAATGTCCCACAACTCAGAGCAGAGTTCTTGGTGCACTGTGCAATACATCAGTGATAACCTAAGTGATTCTTCCTTGCCCCATGTAGGTGCAAATTAGAGACTGTAACAAAGTATGTAGCAAGGTATGTGAGTCAGTATGGCAAGAGAAAAGTACATTAGCCTATCCTAGGTAGACTATTGTAAAATTTTATTTTCCCACTGGACAAAAGATTACTCACATGTGACCCACTGAGGGATCTCTGAGTAAAGATCTGAAAAAATTCAGAAATGGCTTCATTTCTTGGCTTTCCCAACTCAGAAAGCAACAGTATACTTGTGTTTTGTTTTGTTTTTTTGAAAACTTCCAGTATACTGATTCTGCTACATCCAATGATTACAAAATAAAACAGGAAATAACTTGAACCAGAAGATAACAACAATCCCAAACCATGACATAAAACAGTCAATCAGGATGTAAGTCAATTTCTAAATACACAATTTTGAAATCTCTTTGAAAATAAATGAAATTTGTAAGAATAAATGAAGGCATTTAAAAGTGAATCTACTGAACTGTACTGTGTGTGAAGTTTGCTCATACATCTGCTCTGAGAAGGCTAACTAGATAATTTCTCCCATTTCTTGTGCTCCTTTGCTATAATTTTTTAATATTTGTCACCTTGTTTAACCTCTGTTTACCTAGGTTAATCTTTTTGAGTACTTACCAAAACAAGAAGAGATCAGGCATTTCTACAGGACTGGAAGTGTTTGAATTGGGCTTACAGATATTCAAACAGAAGGCATGTGGGTGTGAGTGAATAATATGACTCTGCTGGATAAAGGGTAAGAGCTTTAAAACTTACTATGGTGTGATTAAATAACCATCTGAAGCAGGAGAAACAGCTAGCCCGAGTCTGGACTACTCTCCTCCAAAAGTTAGGCCTACAGCATACAACTCACCCATAGACCACAGCTTGTGTTTATCTGTGGTTGTATGTAGATTAAAGTCAGTCTACAATGTTTTAAATAGAGTCCTTTACAGGACTCAACAGATTCATGTCTTACTGTCATATAATTACTACTAACATCAACATAAATTATGTGTGAATTATAACTTAAACTTTGTTTTAGGTACTGGATAAACGAGGAGCCCAGCATCTATGAATCACAGCTTGAGTACTGTGTAGCACTTGTAAACAGAGGCACATCTATGCTGACATGGGTTAATGCAAACTGCAAAGTAAAAAGGGAGTGCAGAAACTATCTGCAGAGTTAAAACATCAACCAAGATGAGAGAGGACGAACATCCTTAATAGCAAAATTCATTGTAAATTTCTTGCCTGTGTGAACGAATTCCTAAAAATGTATATGTATGTGTTTAAAATGTATATGTGATGCATGTGTTTCTTATTAGATAAGTGTTACTTATGTATTTTCCTTATTAGAAAGTGTTATGTATTTATTTCTAAATCCAATACACTATTTGCTATGTAGATCATTGTAAATATAAAAAGCACAAAATCAGTGATGGGATAAATATTCACGCTTTAATTGAGCTTAAGTTTTTTGAGAAGTTCTGGACTGATACCATTGTTTACATTAACAATTTGACAATCAGATTATTTTATTTGTGTAGTTATATATTCCCTCTTTTGTAAAAGGAAAGAAAAAGACTTCATTATGAAACAAATACTTTCTGTATTATTGTAGGGTCTTTACCTTACAATATAAAGCGCCTTGAGGTGACTGTTGTTGTGATTTGGCGCTATATATAGCGCCAAATCACAACAACAGTGAATTGAATTGAAATACTTAGCTGTTTTAAAGTCTCTCAGCTCTTCATCACACCATCTTTAAATTCTTATATCCAGGGTAGCTATAACACAAGCTCAGAACATTCTTCAAAAAATCCTCATACCTATATGAGGCCACCAGGTGGCTTCTGAAAGAATAAAACAACTCCTTTGAGGAGGGGGGGTTAAAGAAGTTGTTTCCACTGTAAAGGGTTAGGGTCAGCATTGTGTAAAACACTGTGTATGCCAAATAATGGGAACTAGCTAAAACACACCAGCTTCACGATGCTTCGTTGCAGGAGGCATGGGAAGACTCGTATGACATTTGTAACACATTAATTCAGTAACACGCTGCCAGCAGGAAAACTAAAGTATGAGAAAAATTAATTTCAAACAAACAGAAATAATATCAAACTATTTGAATGTCTTGAAATTGTGGCAGGACTTCCTCTAAAATATTTAGACAGGGTAGTGATTGAGTCATTCCTTACTTTATTTAAAGTAAAGTTGTATTTTTTATGACCTACTGGTCAGATGGACCACAATACTTTCTGATATTTTCCTGTAAATGTATAGAGCAAACAAGACATATTTTCTGAGATGTAGTTTTTCAGTATTTCGACTACAAACTACAAACTCATTTCAGCTAACAGGGAATTCAGTTTACTTTTAGTGCACTGGCATGCACACAGAGCAGGAGAAATAAATAGGAAAGTAGTAGAAGAAACTCTTATGTTCTGTTATTGCAGTTTGATCAACTCTTCCAAGTTATACTGTACCCGGGAAAGCTGAACGCTGATAACCTCTGTTGTTATTGCAATTGACTGTCAGTATTACACCAGAAGTTTCATTTCCCTCTTTTTTTGTGAAATTTCACTTATACAGATTGCTGAACACACACTTACAATCTAAGATTTGATAACTAATTTATATTATTTCAACATCTTTTAGAACCATTGCATAACAAAAACAAAGCAGTCCTTGAACTTTTTGTACATATGCAGTATTAAGCTTTTTCACAGCTAGTAATAAAAGACGTCTTTCTACTATTGTAGCCTAACAAAAATATTCATCTTAACATCCTTCTTAATAAATAATGTAAGAGCACGATATTGAAGTTTATTGTGCAGTCTGGTTAAATATGGCTACATATAAATATGACTAAATTTGACTACACAGTGCTTTGAAACAGTTAACTCAACAGATACACACTATTATCTCTGTGTTTTCACCTCTTCAGGTACCAGAGTCAAAGAAGGCTCCCTCCATGTTCCCCACTCTGCTGCAATACAGCAGAATACGCCCCTATGGATCGAGTTCAAAAAGCTTGGGTAGAATTATTTCCAAGCTTGTCCTGAACATATTCTAATATTTATGATGACTGGACAAGTAGGCAGTAGGCTATTGGATTGGTAATTTGTTGATGGTGTGCTCTAAAAACTCACCCATGTTATGGCTGATGTGATCCTTTTGTAATAGGTATCAGCAATCACTGGTCACTTTATTAGGTACACCTGTTCAACTGCTTGTTAAAGCAAATATCTAATCAGCCAATCACATGGCAGCAACTCAATGCATTTAGACATGTAGACCTGCTCAATACAACCTGCTGAAGTTCAAACTGTGCATCAGAATGAGGAAGAAAGGTGATGTAAGTGACTTTGAATGTGGCATAGTTGTTGATGCCAGACGGGCTGGTCTGAGTATTTCAGAAACTGCTGATCTACTGGGATTTTCCCACACAACCATCTCTAGAGTTTACAGAGAGTGGTGAGAAAAACAGAAAATATCCAGAGAGCAGCAGTTCTCTGGGCAGCGTTGATGTTATGGATGGACCTCAGGGGTTCAGGCCCGCCCAATAAAGTCACTGTGCAACTTCAGCTGAATTCTACTGATACACTTCAACTATAAGTTACACTGATTCATGCAATTGGGTAATGAAAATGTTAAACACCCATATCACCAATAAATTATTGCAGTTTATTATTTGGTTTACAGTAGTTTAGTGCTTCTGCAGCAATTGTGGTAACCAGCGTGACTGAGGAGGACACTGAGGACGGGCCTATGCAAATCAGACTTTGGAACTCTTTTGAACCTAAAAAGAGGTCATTCATCAGCTTGTGCAATTAGTTCTAAAGCATGAGCCTACTTGAAAAAGGCAAAACAGATGGAAATGTGTTGGGGATATTGTGTGCTCACAGTCGACTATCCTAGTGTGTGGTGAGTTCACTGATCCACTTCGGCACCTAGAGAAAATGTCTCTCCTGTTTGTCTCCTGCTGCAGAAAGTTTTGCACTTTTATGACTGTACCTGCATTTCTCTATGAGTGGACTATGCGTATATGGTTGTAAATGTGCATACTGTGGGTTTTTTTTTTTGGTTTGTTTTTATTTTAAGAATAGCAAAGTGACTTGAGTCGAATAATGTCACAAAGCTCAAGTCACCTCAAACTGGTTTCTTGAACATGACAATGAGTTCACTGTAATCAAATGGCCTCCACAGTCACCAGATCTCCAATAGAGCACCTTTGGGATGTGGTGGAACTGGAGATTTGCATCATGAATGTGCAGCTGACAAATCTGCAGCAACTATGTGATGCTATCATGTCAATATGGACCAAAATCTCTGAGGAATATTTCCAGCACTTTGTTGAAGAATTCAGACAGTTTTGAAGGCAAAAGAGGGTCCAGCAAGTTGTACCTAATAAAGTGTCCAGTGAGAGTATTTCTTTGGTTTTTGTTCTTGTGCACACCATCTTTTAAATACAGTTTATCTGGTTGGAGACATCTTGTATTCAATGTGGAAATGACATTCTTAACAGGTAATTGATGTTCTTTATGGAAATAATCATACCAGATGTGTTTTTATTTTTTATTTTTTTATCCATCAATCCAAAATGTAATTAGTTTATGACAAAACTGATAAAGGCTTCATGGAGCATGTGTGAGCCCATGTGACATGCACATGTATGTATATAAGGAAGAGGAAAGCAGCTCAGTGGGCAGAACCTGCAGCACTGCAATGGAGAATCCACAGAGGACAGGATCATTTATGCCAAAGTTTTCTCCAAATGTCTTCAAAAACTATAACATATCTGGGCAAGGTATGGCACTGGAATTTTATTTGCTTTCCTGTTTTCCTGCATTTTTTCCCACTGGACACAGGACACCCTGTGATTTCATGTATTTAAATTTTGTATTTGTTCCAGTTTTACTGAATGAAGAATTCTTACTAATAAGCCCCAATAACTGTAAAAGTAATATTTAGTGATATTTAATATAATTATCATCTGTTATGCTACTTACTACTTGGTAAAGCAGTAAGTAGTATAACAGATGGTATAATATATGTTAATAATATATATAATAGATGATATAATAGTCTCAAAATAAGCATAAAATATTTTTCTGAGTTACTTCATTCAAATTTCTAGGTTTCCATTTATTTGCTGCATCTTTTGAGTTGTCTTTAACTGTCAACAACCTGATAAAAATGAACACAGAGGGAATTATGGTTATCTGAAAACCTTTATAAATAAAACCAAACCTAACTGATTCATTTTTCTTTTGTGAATTTGTATGTGTGACCTTGTATTATAGGTGGAGATGGATGTAATCGATGGGTTATACTGTGTCTGGGACTCTTGAACGCTGTTCTGCTGATAGTTGCAGTTGTTCTTGGGATTAACTGTGAGTATGAAAGTTCACATGAGGATAGAGTTTACTTCTGCCTGGTTGTGTAACAATATATGAGAGCCAAGAAAATGAACACAAGTCTTAACAATCACATGAGGGGAAATGCTGATTTTACATATTTCAAAACACTTATAATCATATCATAATTAACTAATCATATTAATAGTATGATAAGTTTTAATATGAACACTGTTGTCCCTGTTTAGGTGCCAAAGTCAAAGAGGGCTCCTTGCACATTTCCCACCCAGATGTAACACAGCTCTTCAGTGAGCTCGACTATCTCCGAAGC
>VUQS01000325.1:0-10967 GCA_015108495.1 Heterochromis multidens | reverse complement strand
ACCTTCTGGCAATGGCACGTACTGATGTGCCATTCTGGAGGAGTTAGACTTCCTGTGCAACCTCTGTAGGGTCCAGATATTGCCTCATGCTACCAGTAGTGACACTGACCCTAGCCAAATGCAAAACTAGTGAAAAAACAGTCAAAAAAGATGAGTGGGTGATGAGATAAATGTCAGTGGTCTCCACCTATAAAACCATTCCTGTTTTGGGGGTTGTCTCATTGTTGCCCCTCTAGTGCACCAGTTGTTTATTTCATTAGCACCAAAGCAGCTGAAACTAATTAACAACCCCCTCTGCTACTTAACTGACCAGATCAATATCCCAGAAGTTTAATTAACTTGATGCTATACTCTGGTTAAAGAGTGTTCCTTAAATTTTTTTTAAGCAGTGTACATACTCCTGGAGCACCCACCACAGAGGGACTCGGTCAAATCCCTTGTCCAAATTCACAAATATAAGTCGACAAGTTGGGAAAACTTATAACACCCTCGAGTGTTATTCTTGAGTGGGTAAAGAGCTGGTCCAGTCTTCTTCAATCAGGAAAAAAAACTGCATTGTTCCTCTTGAATCACAGGTTCAACTAGCGGGCAGACCCTTCTTCTCAGTACCATAGTCATATTTAGCCAAACTGTTTCTTAAAGTAGTTTTTTTCGGTCAGAAAGAAGTTGATAATATACAATCATTATAAACTGAAGTATCACAATGACCTTACAAAAGCAAACCTCGCCACTCAGCAGCCATCTTGGTAATTTCTCCAGGCAGTTATTTTGGCATTTTACATATTGACACCCATGCTAATGGGGACAGAGACATAACTTTAATTTTTGGTGACTGCAACAGAAGAACTGCATGAATAGGATCACCATTCAAATCTTATAAAAACTGCTTAAAAAGTTTGTTGAATTTTCCCCAAAATAAAGTTTAAAGAGCTTTTTTCAGCTCAAGTTCTACTTCTGTTACACAACATTTCATCTTCATTCATTGCTCAATCCAGTGTGCCAGCATCTGCCTGATTCCACCAGAGCACTAAAAATGCCAAAAAAAAGAGAGAGAATTTGACACACCTATATCTTTACTACTATAATGAATAGCAATGCCTGCTACCACACATCTAAAGACATGTTTCCCAGTTTGGCTATTAATTGGCAAGAGAACCACCATCTTTGATGTTACACCCATAGATTTCTATTCAGGGTTCTTTGAGTGCAGTTTCTCTCAATCATAATGTCTCTGGCCAAAGTCAGCTGAACACAGTGTGTGACAGTTCAAAATCATACATTTTGCCAAGCTTTTCTTAAGGCTCTGAGCTGACAGAGGACTATTAACACAGTGCTAGTGAAGTCACACCTGGACTCTTAAAGGTTTCCTCTGTGTTTCTGTTAAGTCACTCTTTATGGTCCTTGGTGACCCCAGAAAATTGCACCTGAACCAGGATAAACCTTGACCTAGTTTGTGCGTTGGATGGCCTCAGGAGGTTGGAGAACATGTTGGGTTGAATTCTGAACCTTCTGTGTTGCTTTTGGAACCCTGCCAATGTGCATTTTCTCAGACATGGACATCCATACCCTACTGCCCAAACACTTAGAGACTGCCTGCATATTACTGCTATGTGGCAGTCAGTTGGATAAAGATAACTCATGCTGAATGATTTCTGACACCAACTGCCATTTGCCAGTGCCCTCTGGAATTTTAAATCCCCTGGGTCTGTCCATAAGAACCCTTTCAAACAGATAAAGTCTGTTTTTAAGGATTGTATTACTGTCTTCTTTTACTGTTCCACCCCCCTCTGTTCCTAGTTTGTTTTTCTTGCTGGCACAAACCCATTCATTTATGCTGCAATTTGAATGGAACACAGCCAAAAAGTCAGAATGTCTCAAAATTGTAAAAATTAATTACCTTCCCCAGAGAAAAACAATGCTTAAAAGCCCTGAATACTGAAATTTTGATGAAAGTATTCCATTAAACCTTGTAGCCTTTGACATTTCTTCTGCTTCTCATGTTACCTAAGTTTAAAGTCAGACATAAAGCCTACTTTTCAGCTCTTTTTCACATGTCAGAGATCTTTAATCAGATGTGAAGCCTTGTACTGATTGAGTTTATGTATGTATGTGTAGGTTTTAAATTGCATTGTCCTTGCAGGAGGCATTTGTGTTACACAGTGCAAGACCAGCCACGTGTTTGTGAGCACTAAGCTTGTATTATTAGTTTGCCATTTTTACACAGATCACTTGTATCCCTTGTAGGCCATCACAGCAGCTGTCCCCATGACCCAAAAGTTCACTCTATGGTAACATGCTCTCAGCAGTCCCTCCTCTTTTCCTTCCATTCTCCTTGTTTGTTATCCCACATTGTGTAATTACTGTCAGTGATGATACATAAACAGCTTTCACAATCAGCTGGGGCTCTTTCACAGAGTCAGCACTCAGGGGGTAATGTGAGGGGAGGGAGGAGCGGGTAAGCTGTTCAAGTAGGACAGTAAGTTTTTGGGCAGCTTGGGGGCGATGGACATCCGCTCCAGCTGTGTTTAGGAATCTGACAGATAGTGCACTCCATTAATTCCCTTTATTAAGCCTCTGGGTCCAGGCCAAGCCAGAGAAAACGATTGCAGCTGTAACCCTTCACATGCTGGCTGGAGTGCGCATTCACGGCCAGATGTCGCCCTGGGTGAACCACAGATAGAAAGAAAAGGAAACTGAGGTTGTGAAATAGTTTCTGGATAAGCCTGAAAATTTATATCTTTATTGAAAAACAGGTATGGACTCAGTGTTACATAGTGTTATATAAAGGAGAGAAAATGCTTTTCAAGATACTTGAGAATTATCAGATAGTTATCAGATATCCACATGTAATTACATTAGGTCAGTCAGAAGATATTGTAATCCTAACTTGGTAACTGAATGGGTTGGATTTTGATCTTATACCACATGAGCAAGGCAGCAAGTTTTGGCCCAAACACCAAAGACTTCACAAGGGCCTTGAAAATGATTCTCTTGTTGCTTGTTGGCAGATGAATCAAAGCAAGATTATCCCTTGATGTTGTCTGAAATATTTATCAAAAGAGACAATACAAGGAGTGGCAGAAATCATAAATATGAAGAAGTATAAAAACTCTAATTCAAAGCACATTTTAAGGGCCTGAAAAGTCTTACACTTTGGAGCCATAAGCAAGGCTCAAGAAACAGATACTTGGAAATAAATAAAAAAAGAAAAGGACTCAAAGTGACCATATGGAGACATAAAGTATACCATGACATAAAGGCTGTTTTTGTATAAATTGCATTTTCAACATTATTGCAGTATGGCAGTAGATGACCTCAAAGAGTTCAGCTATGGTGGGATTGGGCTCAGTTCACTTTAGGGAATCATGAAAGCTGATCGAGAGTGATTGCCCTCTGCAGCAGATCATAAATAGCATGGGTGTTAAGCGAGCACACTTCTGGGCCCACAGTAAGCCCCGTAAGTCCCCAAGTTAGTGCAGAGGGAGGACTGGGATTATTTGCTTCTCTCTTTGGCTTTACAGTCACCACCATATGGGTGTGTTGTGAAGGACAATGAGTTCAAGTTCATTTGGAGATGTGGGTGATGAGAGTTAATGATGCAAGCAGAGCAAGGGAATAGATGGTGGTGTAGAAGGGTTTAGCAATGGTGGGGGTCTCCACACCAGGCTGTTAAGGCACCCTCCTGGGAGCTTCCTGCATGGAGCATGGTTAATCTGGAGCAGCCCCCGGCCTCCTGCTTTACAGCTGACTGGGGAGAAACTATAAAAAAGCGTCATCTCTGTATTTTGTGGAGTAAGGGCGAGGCGCTGGCAAGAAGCCCATATGCTGCAGCCATGTACGAAAAAAGCACAAACAACCCTCCACATCAGGGTAGGGACTTTTAGGAGTTACCAGGGACACCTGGTCATTGAGTGCGTAGCAAGGTAGGGATGGACTTTATATGTAAAAGACAGGGGCAGATGCTGATGGAAATGAATTCCTTGTGCTTTATATGTAAAAGACAGTTTGACTAAATAGAAGAAAATCTGTATTTCCTGACCTTCCAGGTCTAAGGGCCTTGTTTTAGTCTAAGTCTAGTTTTACTGGTCATATATTTTAATTTTAGAAAGCCCATAAAGCCCAAAGAATAAAAGATAGTGATGATCAAAGCTACAACTGTGTTCCATTTTAGAGGTTATGATATGGCATTGAGTGTTCTGACAGTTTGTATACTGCAGCTTTAGGTGTGTATAAATTCTCAATTCCATTTAATCCAGGGTTCAGACATGATCAACATTTCAAGCTCATCCAGCAACTTGAACTAATGCTCTAATGCTATGCTAATTCCTGTTTCAGACAAGTACAATTATTTACTCTCTACTACAATAACGCGTAGATATGCCTGCAAAACACTATTTAAACTGCTGTGAAAGTCAACTGTTCGCATGCATTAGTGCAACAATGTGATTTGCTGGTATTGTCTTCTTGAGGTGGGGCGAGACAATCAGTCACCATCTTTGCCGTTACTGAATTCTCATATGGATTTCTAGTCAGAATTTGTGAGTATAGACCATATAAGTCTGTAATAAAAGATGGATGTAGTCACCATGATGCTACCCAGTGACTTTGAACTAGTCATTTTGAAGCCTCAGTGTTAGCATTTTGGCCATTGCATCTTGGTTTTGTGGAGCTAGAAAAAAACTGAACCACAAACTTGACTAACTGAACTGAACATAACAAACCTCGTCAAGTTGTCCAGTTTAGTTAGTTTAGTCAAATTAGCGGCGGTCAGTGTGGCAACTGTTGGCTATAGCTACCTGTGTTGGCACGCCTGTCAATCAAAATGGTCACTTTAAAGGAGAATCTACACCGAAAGAGACTAGCAACAATGTAGCAACCAGTGATTGTGAAATATCAAACCAATTCAGTGATTTGTAGCAATGATAGAGAAAATAACTGTTACACAAAGTAGGTACCCCAAAGGAAACTTTTCTCACCTTTAGGGTGAGCGATTGAAAGGGGTGGTAAAATACATTAGAGGATTATCTATGCAGCTGGACCCTCAAATGTCAACTTGCAACCATTTAGATTGAGCTTAAGCCTTAATAAAACCCAAATGTTTAACAGAAATGAGAGCTGGCCATGTTGGCACAGCTGAGGACTGCTGTGCTGGTTAAGGAGGCAAAGAGTTTGGTTGGTTGGGTATCTGGAGGATCAATTTTTGTGGTTTTGATTATTGTTGTTGTCATGAAAGAACAAAAAAACTGTTTATTGTAGCAGGCTATAAACCTGTTTATTTCTGCTGTAAAATTGGACATTTTAACATGGGAGTCTATGAGGGTTGACTCACTTTTGAAGCCTCAAGTGGCCACTACAGTTTTTGGCAATTCCAAGTTGGCTTCATTTTTTAGGCATTACTCACCAAAATTGGTTGTTGGGGCATGGCTACAAATCTCTACATGTTAGTGCATACAGCAGTTCAATACTGTTGTAAAATAACAGCAATGGCAGGCTCAAATTATACATCTGTACAAGGGTCTTTATGCACCTCCACAAACAAGAGGGGGACCCAGCTTGATGATATAGCTCCATAGCACTGCTAGAGTGGCCAGCTAGTCTAACACCTAAAATTACCAGGATCCCTTATCTGAACCCTGCATTTTGCACCATGCATATTGAAATAATGGGTGTTTTTATGTTTGTGGGTTTTTTTTCATTTTATTTTGTTATGACTACATGAGTTACAGTTTCAGCATCACGTGGCTCCAAATATATATTGTGCTCATGTCCTGTAGTAAACATTCTGTGCTGTGGCTTTGTATTCAAGGTGTATTTATAAAGTGCATGCTTGTTAGTAAGTCAGTGTTATTGCTTTAGTTGTGCCAAAATACTTGAAAAGATGCATAATCACCAATGCTCCACACACAGCTGTTTCCAGGAGTCCCTTTAAACACAGCTGCTGCAGTTCTGTGAATTTCAAACACTCCGCCCATGTTGTTCCTCCCTTCTCAGTCCTTAAAGCTGTCACCTCAACAACGGGCAGTAAAAGAAGTTTTTGTGCTCTCCAGGTCCTCAGAGAAAAACACCAAATGTACAGAGCCAAGTGCGTGATGGCCGTAAGTGTAGTTTGTAGTATAAATTTCTGAAAAGGGCATTTGAAAATGTGTTAATAATGGTGGCAAAGTGGCTGGGTCCAGTGTTGAACAGTGAGACTATTGTCTTGGCTCTCTTGGAGCCTGCTGGAGAGATTAAGCACCCAGAGAAGAGATGAGGTACAGAAGAGAGGAGGGGGGGAGTGGGTCGTAGGGTTGATTTGAAGGGCTTGGATGGTGGTTTGGAGTGTATTGCAGGGGAGGGGGGCTCGCTCGCTTGGTCTCACTCTCTTCATCTCTTTTTAAATGAGAAGTCGGTAAGGGCAGCTAGAGGCACGCAGTGTGTTGTAGTGCTCTAGGGCCATGTGGTTTGTATTAGTGAGGACAGGGTGTCTGGCACCAGCATAGAGAGTGGGTGGTGCAGAGGGAGTTTAGGTTGTATGGGGTTGAGAGGTTACAGGACATTTGGATTTCAGATACGGGAGAGAAAATGAGATTCCACAGTGAGAAAGACCAGGACATCTGAATCTCTGTTTTTAGATGCATATGCATAAACACCAATATACAAACATACTGCACTTAGATAATCCATAGAGGAGCATTCATATCATCACCCCTTACCCTCTCTTTAAATTGAGCTTAATACTGCTGCTCTTTAGATTTTTAAAGCCAATCAAAAGTTGACCATTTTTGTGGGAAATATATATCAATATGGAGAAACACTTTGAAAGAATTGAAAATAGTAATACTCTGAAACACAGAGTCTGAGTAATATACTATTTAGCGATTGACTCTAAAGCAAGTTCGACAGAACCCCCAGAGTCTAGATGATGTTGGTGGTGAAGATGAAGCAGATGGAGACTTAGATAAGGCTCTCTGAGTGACCAGGATGAGGTAGAGAGGGGCAGGAGGCGGAGAGAGGTGCAGGGAACAGAGGCTGATAGGCTTGCATAAGGCAGACAAGACAACGAAAGAAATTAATTTGACAGTTGGGGGAAAGTGGAGAAGAAGAAAGAATAAAATAACAGTCCAAATGCCCAGGAATCAAGATAGTCAGTGAATAGACATCTTACTTACTGAGCATAGAAGAAGCTTCATTATGTGAATATTTCATGTAATCGCTACTGATTATATAAGATACATACATCCATTCATGGACAGCAGTCTAACCAGAGATGTCCAGACCTCCTTTTCCTATGCTACAGTACCTCCTTCAGCTCTTCAGGGGGTACACTGAAGCGTTCCCAAGCAGCCAAGAGACACAATTTCTCCAGTGTCCTGTGTCTGCCCCAGGTTCTCCTCCCAGTTGGACATGCCTGAAACACCTCAACTGGCTCCTTTTGATATGGAGGAGCAATGAATGGCCAAGTTCCTCATCCTACCTCTAAGGCTTGGGCCAGATGCCCATTGGAGGAATTTCATTTCTGCCGCTTGTTTCGCAATCTTATTCTTTGGTCATTACCCGCAGCTTGTGGCCATAGGTGAGGTTAGGAAGGTAGATCGTCCAGTGAATCGACAGTTTCACCTTCACACTCAGCTCACCCTTCACCACATCAGACTGGTACAACATCCACATTACTGCAGACTGTCCTCCCATTCCACTCTTCCCCCACTCACTAACAAGATCCTGAGATACCTGAACTTCACTATTTCTGTGTCTGCAGTAAATAGGAATACAGTGGGGAAAATAATTATTTGATCCCCTGCTGAATTTGTAAGTTTTCTCACTTAGAAAGAAATGAGCAGTCTCTAATTTTTATGGTAGTTTAATTTTAATGGAGAGAAACAGAATATCAACCAAAAATCCAGAAAAAAACATATTAAAAAAGTTATAAATTGATCAAAAGGATGTCAGGAAAAAGATAATAGACCTGCACAAGATTGGAATGGGCTACAAGACCATCAGCAAGAAGCTTGGTGAGAAGGTGACAACTGTTGGTGTGATTATTCAGAAATGGAAGAAATATAAAATGACCATCAATCGCCCTCGGTCTGTATGTAAGATCTTGCCTCATTAGGTGAGGAAGATCATGAGAAAGGTGGTGGATCAGACCAAAACTACAAGGGAGGAGCATGTTAATGATCTGAAGGCAGTTGGGACCACAGACATCAAGAACACCATTGGTAACACACTACGCTGTAATGGACTGAAATTTTGCAGCGCCCACAAGGTCCCCCTGCTCAAGAAGGCACATGTACAGGCCCATCTTAAGTTTGCCATTGAACATCTAAATGATTCAGAGAAGGCTTGGGAAAAAGTGCTGTGGTCAGATAAAATCAAAATCGAGCTCTTTGGCATCAACTTCATCCGCCATGTTTGGAGGAAGAGAAATTACTGTATGACCAAAAGAACTCCATGCCCACAGTCAAGCACAGAGGTGGAAACTTTATTATTATTTGGGGCTGTTTTTCTGCTAAGAGTACAGGATGACTTCACCGCATTGGATGGGGTCATGTATCGTAAAATCTTGGTCAAGAACTTCCTCCCTCAGCCAGAAAACTGAGGGAAGGAAGATGGGTCATGGATGGGTCTTCCAGCATGACCCCAAAAAATACCACCAAGGCAACAAAGGAGTAGCTAAAGAAGAAGTACATTAAGGTCATGGAGTGACCTAGCCAGTCTTAGTCAGTCTTACCGCTGTGCTTGGAAACAAGGGTTTCTCCACCAAGTACTAAATCATGTTTTGCTAAATCATGTGAAATAAATACTTATTTCACTCAATGACATGCAAATCAATTTATAACATTTATTTAATGTGTTTTTTTCTGGATTTTTGGTTGATATTCTGTCTCTCCATTAAAATGAAACTACCATAATAATTAGAGACTATTTATTTCTTTCTAAGTGAGCAAACTTACAAATTCAGCAGAGGATCAAATAGTTATTTCCCCCACTGTAGTAATAGTCTTTAATATAAATATATAAATATTATATAAATAATATATAAATAAATATAAATGTATCCTTTAGCTCAGCTATTGCACTGTGCAATAAATCCTATCTTTATAAGTAGCGGATTGATTTTACAGTGAGTACAGCACAACATAGAGTTCAAGGCCTCTCTGATACCCTGTAAACAAAGAAAAATATAAGTTTTATAGAGAAAAGACTTTTGAAACTTCTCAAAGGTGATCCTAATAAATTGGTAAATGAGTGCAAAGTGCATGTGTCATGTGTATAAAGATGTTCATCCTTCTTACGGCTTATTTGTTGCTTTTGTTTGTTGCTCTACTCCAGCTCGATCAGATACTGATGTTGCAGGCAGCAGTGGACTCAGACCAGCACAGTGTATCAACAGAAGCCATGCAACCACAGAATAAGGAGAGGGCCTACAGGCAAAAACTGCTGGCCTACCAGGAAGCCCAGCAGAGACAGGTCCAACTTGTTCAGAAGCTGCAGACTAAGGTAGCTAGAAATAGATCTCACACTTCAGACATCTCTATACATAAAACTTGAAGCCTCTTCTGCCTGACCGTGCATCTTACATTTGTCTTTTACTAGGTTATTGAGTACAAGAAAAGGTGTGGGGAACTCGAAGAGCAGATTCTGGAGAAGACTTCGGAGTCTGAAAAGATGAGATTGTTGGTGTGTTTACACAACAGCATTAGAATCAGTACTGCTTCGATATAAATTGTCAGAATTTAAGTCTTATAAGCCTTCTAGAGTCATCTAAAGGCTCATCTGGTCCTTACACCAAACTGACTGTTAATCTGACGATGCATGTTTTAAAAAAACTTATAAAGCTTTTTCCTTTTTAAGAATTAAGTTTTCAAATCAAAATTATCTCACCTGACAAAGAAAGTAATGCTGCACAATGCTGGGTGATATGGATAAAATTAATCTTAATCATTATCAAAGCACTATAACAATAGCATTATGTTCCAATAATTACAAAATTATTGTGTTACATTTTTGTCCCTTTTAATCTCACAGATTTTACTTTAAAATTAATTTAACTCTAAGAACTATCAGCTATTATAGGAGCTATAATGGCTGATAGTTCTTGTGGGAGTTTAGTAATTATAGAATCACATCCTTGTTTTCAAACAAATGAGCATATTGTGAATTTATTTGTTTTGAGCAAGCATTGGCATTTTACCAGCTAGGAAAGGAATTGTACATAGCTGTAAAATAAAACATAGGCTGTGTCCAAAACAACCATTTTTAACTTGTTTACTATTCAATATGTAGTATCACCAATACTAACGAGTTCACTAATTAATACGCAGTAGACTGTTTTTGAACATTTACCGATCATCATGATTTTGCGTCATCTTTGACAGCTGTTGACTTGGGCAAAGGTAACTTTATAATACTGCTCTGTGGAATTGCTTGCAGAAAGTAAGACTGTATAAAAGATGGACATAGCCAGTGTAACATCACCCATTGGTTTTTTTAACTAATTTTGAAGCTTCAACGTTAGCATTGTGGTTGCTTCCATGTTATTTTTTTGGAGCCAGAAGGGACCACACTTTGAAGAGTGGGCTGAGTGCTACGTTGTTAACTGACACTAGCAAGCTTTGTTAACAAGCTGCATCCATAAATTGTACAGCTGCTCAGACACACATATCTTCTAATTAGTGTTAAATAGCACACAAATAAAACACTAGAATTTCACTGACCAAAACTGAAGCACAAACCTCTTGGATGGTCTGTACCTCACAGTAAGCCTTAATATTTGTTAAGCTTTCAGGCCCCTCTTCTGTGGAACCAGCTCCCAGTTTGGATTCGGGAGACAGACACCCTCTCTACTTTTAAGATTAGGCTTAAAACTTTCCTTTTTGATAAAGCTTATAGTTAGGGCTGGATCAGGTGACCCTGAATCCTCCCTTAGTTACGCTGCAATAGGCCTAGGCTGCTGGGGGTTTCCCATGATACACTGAGTGTTTCTCTTT
>VUQS01000324.1:1086-12976 GCA_015108495.1 Heterochromis multidens | reverse complement strand
CAACAAGTCCAGTAGTGAATTTTCTCACTACTAAATATTCCACAGTCAACTGTTAGTGGTATTATAACAAAGTGGAAGCGACTGGGAACGACAGCAACTCAGCCACGAAGTGGTAGGCCATGTAAAATCACAGAGTGGGGTCAGTGGATGATGAGGCACATAGTGCGCAGAGGTCGCCAACTTTCTGCAGTCAATAGCTACAGACCTCCAAACTTCATGTGGCCTTCAGATTAGCTCAAGAACAGTGATTAGAGAACTTCATGGAATGGGTTTCCATGGCCGAGCAGCTGCATCCAAGCCTTACATCACCAAGCACAATGCAAAGCGTTGGATGCAGTTGTGAAAAGCACACAGCCACTGGACTCTAGAGAAGTGGAGACGTGTTCTCTGGAGTGACGAATCAAACTTCTCCGTCTGGCAATCTGATGCATAGGTCTGAGTTTGGCGGACCTGTTTTGACCTGACAGAACACCTTTGGGATGAATTAGAGTGGAGACTGCGAGCCAGGCCTTCTCGTCCAA
The DNA here is from genome assembly GCA_015108495.1 of Heterochromis multidens. NCBI lineage: Eukaryota > Metazoa > Chordata > Actinopteri > Cichliformes > Cichlidae > Heterochromis > Heterochromis multidens. Next base: position 12,455 of record VUQS01000324.1, on the reverse strand, counting down.
CTTCAGTGTCTGACCTCACAAATGCGCTTCTGGAAGAATGGTCAAAAATTCCCATAAACACTCCTAAACCTTGTGGAAACCCTTCCCAGAAGAGCTGAAGCTGTTACAGCTGCAAAGGTGGGCCGACATCATATTAAACCCTATGGATTAAGAAGGGGATGTCACTCTAGTTCATATGTGTGTGAAGGCAGACGAGCGAATAGTTTTGGCAATATAGTGCATCTAATGTCTCTCCTCATCTGTATCTGGATCAATCACAAACATAAAACTGCAGACTTTGCTCACATGTATCCAAGTATGTTAAAAGTCATACTTGGCTCATATTTGTGCTGCTCCTGATCTTCTGGTTGTCGACCTCCAGCCTCACAGAGGGAAAACAGCTGCTGGTCGTCTGCATCACAGAAGCATGTTTAGTGTTATTAATTCATAATAAAAATAGACAAACGCCTCAGAATTCTTATATTCCTATAAGAGTGGATAATACTGCCGGTTCTGTCGGCGCTCACTACAGGAGATGAGTTTAAAAAGACTCTTTAGGTTTAGTTTCACCTGTTTTACATGTAAACAAACTGCAGACGCCAGCATCCACGCATTCAAGTAGCTGTCACGCTTTGCAGGGTGACACTGGTGTGAGGACGCCAACGACTGCAGTTTGTTTCCAGGTGAAACCGAAATTTAAGCCGGAATCTTACGCATGCAGGTGTCTCCATAAGTGTAGTGGTTTACACATTCACCTAACAAGCAAAAGAGCCCCAAGTTTGACCCCAGGAGGAGACACAAGTCCCTTTGGGGTTGCATCAAATCTGCCAAATCAAAACACAGGGATCTACCTGCTGTGGTGACTAAAGCTGGAATTATACTTTTCGGGTCTGAGTTACATACATTTTGTCATCAGGGTCCGTGCAGCTGTCCATGTGCCTGCCTCTTTTTTGTGACTGTGTAGACTTGAATTTACATTACAATGCACCAACTACGCATGCGCCCCAAGCGGTGGACTTAAAACAAGTGTACCAGGAACGACTACTCAGCTGTCGGGTCTCCGGCTGTGTCTCTGTCAACAAAGGAGTGTAATTTAGGCTTAAGGGAGCAGCTGAAAGTAGCTTTATCTTACAAACGTAACTCTCAGACTCATTAAGAAGCCCTTTTAGCTCCCGCCTCTTTAGGCCCCAGTCACACAGGCCTAGGGGCCAGCTGACGACCACTTAGCAACCACTGGTTGCTAGGGAAAAATGACTATTCCTCAGCCGGTTGGTGGCAGTTCCTAAGTGAAACAGGCCACCGTCCCTTTAAGCCAACTTTATTCTGATTGGCTGCCCCTCACAGAGGCTTGAACTGCTTGAGAGCACATATTAGCGTATTTACAGTTGTAAAAATGAAATATAAATATATCAGGGTTTTTCTTACATATATACACAAATATAAAAATAAGGAGAAATTGGCCTTCCACCAAAGGGAGCCCAGCAGGACTGTGGGTTTTTACAAACGAAGATAAAACTCCTCAGAGTTCACAGACTTCCGTTAAGCCAGGACACACAGGCTCTTTACCTTTACTGTTTCTGGTGTTCACTTTATATATGACAGGAACAAGGAGCTGCTCCAGGTGGAGAAACATGAGGGTCATGGCCCCTTTACCGGACCACCAGATAAAGATAAGCCGATTAAGGTGGACAGGGGGGAAAAAAAACCAAAGTTACGGTTCACAGATCTTCTGTTTTCATTTTCAGGTTTGCAGCTAATATCTGGACATTTTACATGTTTGGAGCTTAAAACAGCGGGTTTTACCGCACGGCTGTCTAATAGATGCAGCACAGTAAAAAAATACAAAGTGGAGTGTTTTGTTTGGAGTCGATTTAAATAGAAATAATCACGTAAAGCGCCGTAAAAGCGCTGTAAAAGCGCACCAGAGCGCTTGAACAAACACCGGTTTGTGTCCATGTAGCCGGCAGGCCGCCATCTTTGTTTTGATTCGGGAACAGCGGCGCAACTTGGGAAACAATTTCAAAATATTTATTTAAATCAGCCACTGGGCTGGATATTTTCAGTCCCGATGTCTCCGTGACTCTATTATGATTTTAGAGAGAGTTTTATAAAAGCTGTAGCTGACTTTAAACGACATTTAGAGGTTTTAAAACACCACTTTAAGAGAAAGCAAAGGTTAGCTCTGTTACCTGAACACGAGCTAATAAAATCTTTAATTTTAAAATATGACACGGCTCAGGAGGTTTAAATGTATGCCGAATTAAAGAATGTCAGAAACCGCTTTTGTGATATGTCTTCAGATGTCAGTGGGATTCACGTCAAACAAAGAAACATTAAATTCATATTTTTGTAAACGGGGTTCGTCATTACGGGAGATCTCTGTCTATCTCTCCATGGCAGGGAAACACACTGTTCTGTTATTCAGCAGAAACATTTAACGACACACAGACCTAAAGCCTCCAATTTGACTTCAGGCTGCAGGAGCTCCAGCAGTCTCCGCTGCCGGTCGATCTCCTGCCTGAAGCCCGCAGCCTCCTCCTCGTAGTCGGCTACAGTCCTCTCCACCACCGCTAAGATCTCCCGGGCAGCCAAGGTGAGCTTCTCGGCGATGACTCCTCTCAGCAAGTCGGTCTTGGACGTGTTGGTGTCGGATGAGTCCGGCTCCATGGTGGGGCTCCGTGGGTCCAGCTCACCTCTTTACCGGAGCTGGAACAATTAACTCGCGTGGGGGAACGTGCGGCACGGATGTTACACTCCAGGCGAGGTACAACCACTAATGCGGCCCGGCTGGAAACATGAACCACAGAGGAGAAAAAGAAAAGAGGTATAACATCTTCTTCTTCTTCTTCTTCTTCTTCTTCTTCTTCTTTCAGCTGCTCCCTTCATCTGCCTCCATCTCACCCTATCTCTATCATCCTCCTCTGTTCCCCACATCATGAGTCTTCTCTGTGGTCTTCCTCTTTTCCTCCTGCCTGGCAGCTCCATATCCACTGTCCCTCCTCTGCACATGTCCAAACCATCTCAGCCTTATCTCCACACTACTCAACCTGACCTGTCCCTCACTACTACAGGCCTCACTACTAGTTTGTAAACCTTTCTTTCACTCTTTTACAAATCACTCATCTCCAGCCACTCCACCCTGCCTGCACTCTGTTCTCCACCTCTCGTCCGTTGGTTTGGTTGGTTGACCCGAGCTATTTAAACTCATCCTCCTTCACTACCTCTGCTCCTTGCAGCTTCACTGTTCCACCTGTCTCCCGCTCATTAACACACATGTATTCTGTCTCGCTTCTACTGACTTTCCTTCCTCTTCTCTCCAGAGCATACCTCCACCTCTCCAGGCTCTCTTCCACCTGCTCCCTCTGTAAACATCATAGTCCACAAAGACTCCTGTCTGACCACATCAGTCAACCAGTCCATCACCACAGCAAACAAGAATCTTAAATCCATCTGTCACTCCTACCACACACCTCACCGCTGTCATACATGTCCTGCACCACCCTCTCATACTTCTCTGCCACTCCTGACTTCCTCATGCAGCACCACACTTCCTCTCTTGGCACCCTATCAAATGCTTTCTGTAGATCCACAAAGAAACAGTGCAGCTCCTTCTCCATCAACACTCTCAAAGCAAACATCATATCTGTAGTGCTCATTCTCAGCATGAAGCCATACTGCTGCTTCAACAACCCTTTCCCATAGCTTCATGGTATGGATCATCAGCTTTATCCCTCTGTAGTTACTGCATATCTCTCCTGTTCTTTAAAATCAGTACCAGTACACTTCTCCATCCCTCAGGCATCCCCTCACTCTCCAGGACTGTGTTAAACAGTTTGGTTAAAAAGTCCACTGCTCTCTCTCCTAGACACCCCCATACCTCCACAGGTAAGTCATCTGGACCGGCCACCTTTCCACTCTTGATCCTGAGGAAATCCGTGAAGGTTTTCCTGTCTACACTCAAGCTCCACCCCAGAAAGTGGAATAACATACTTATAACAATAAAGCCACAGGATAAATCTGAAGGACAGTTTACCTGCCAGGGGTGATGTCCATGTGAAACTAAAAGAAATAATCCTCAGAGAACAATCTACAAACATGTACCATGAAAAACAACTATTTAAGCACACTACATGCAACAAAGTTACAGTACCAAATAATCATAAACAGCCCACTGCAGGGTAGTAACGTGAACAGGACGTGTCTCCTTCATTATAAGCCTCACATATGTTATACAGATTTTACTGGGGGGGGGGTCAAAAATGTCTCTTTTGATAATAAAGGTTGCTGACCCCTGGTAAATAATGATTTAATTACAGTATTATTAGTCTATCACACACTGCTATGGGTCACCTTCTTCTAGGAGCCTGTTTTCCTCTAATGTTTCCAGCCGGACAGCATTTGCGCGCGCAGCAGCTCTATAATAAACTTCTGGGGTTAAACATCCGACAGAAACATTTCCCACGCGGGAAAATTATATTCCACGCGCGGCTTGATGATGATGATGATGATGATGCAGAGCTGGGCCCCGGAGGCCCCGGAGCCGGACTCAGGCAGCATGTCTAAGAGCGACATACTGAGAGGAATCATCACCGAGAAGCTGAGCACAGCCGCCCGGGAGATCTTAGCGGTGGTGGAGAGGACTGTAGCCGACTACGAGGAGGAGGCTGCGGGCTTCAGGCGGGAGATCGACCGGCAGAGGAGACAGCTGGAGCTCCTGCAGCCTGAGATAAAGCTGGAGGCAGGTCGGTGTTTTAGCCCCAGGAACGTTTCCCAGTAGTTACTTAAAGTAGTGAAGTACTTCTTATTAGGTGCACCTATTCAACTGCTCATTAATGCAAACATCTAATCAGCCAATCACATGGCAGCAGCTTAATGGATTCAGGCACGTAGGCATGGTCAAGGTGACCTGCTGAAGTTCAAACTGAGCATCAGAATGAGGAAGAAAGCTGATTTAAGTGCCTTTGAATGTGTCATGGTTGTTGGTGCCAGACGGGCTGGTCTGTGGGGTTTACACTGATGATGCCAGAGGTCAAAGGGGAACGACCAGGCTGCTGCGAGCTGATAGAAAGGTAAACCAAAGTCTGCAGAAGAGCATCTCTGAAGGCACAACATGTCGAACCCTGAAGCAGATGGGCCACAGCAGCAGAAGACCACACCGGGTGCTGCTCCTTTCAACAGGAAACTGAGGCTACAGTTCACACAGGCGCAACAAAACTGGACAACAGAAGATTAGAAAACGTTGCTTGTTATGATGAGTCTCGATTTCTGCTGCTACATTCAGATAGTAGGCTCAGAATTTGGTGTAAACAACCTGAAAGCACAGATCCATCCTGCTTTGTATTAACAGGTCAGGCTCCTGATGGTGTAATGGGGTGTGGGGGATATCTGCTTTGGGCACCACAGCCTACCTGAGTATTGTTGCTGACCATGTCCATCCCTTTATGACCACAGTGTGGCTGCTTCCAGCAGGATGAAGCTCAAAGGCCATGAAGAATTAAGGCAGCTCTGAAGGCAAAAAGCGGGTCTTACCCAGTACTAGCAGGGTGTACCTAATAAAGTCTCCAGCCAGTGTGTAAAAGTGCAGGACACTCATAAACTTGCAGTTTCACATATTTGAGGGTTTTTAAGTTGCATTTGTGTGATACAGACCTTAATACTGGTGTCCTATAGAAACTTCCGTTGTGTCACAGCACAGTTTTTTTTTAATTTAACATCAAACATACTTCTGTGATGCAGACGACCAGCAGCTGTTTTCCCTCTGTGAAGCTGGAGGAGGTCGACTACCAGAAGATCAGGAGCAGCACAAATATGAGCTGAGTACGACTTTTAACCTGCTTTGACACATATGGATAAAGTTAATTCTAATCAGGGCCGCTGGCTGTTTCGTGTCTTTGATGTCAGATCAGTAGAGGAGTCTAATTTAAACATTTCATTCACAGTCATGTTATAAACTGATAAATATATGTGGTCAAAACAAATCTGTCAACAAAACACCAGAAAGTAATCAAGAGAGAAAAAAAGGCTTGTGCTTTAAACACAGCTGATATAAAATGTGCCGTCCCACAGGGATCGACTTTGTTATTTATTTATTTTACATCGACCATTTTTTCACTTGTTAGTAAATTTGACCAAAAGTTAATAAAACCTCCCACATATCGAGCTGACAATATTATATAATAAAAAGCATCAAGTTTTTCCTTGACATGGTAAAACCTGTAAATGTTTGGACTCTTTTCACCGTATTTGGTGTCACATATTTGCATACTAATGTGGAAATGGTTTTTCTTAACAGGCTCTAATGATAGAGCTCTTGGATGTGTATTTCTGTATATTTACCATTATGGATCATTACAGGCAGATTACTGGATGATAAAAGTGTGTCTGTAAAATAAACAAACTGTGACTGTGCCCTGGCTGTAGAGCAGTGGGTCACCTCTTTACTTTTGTAGAGCTCCTGGAGGGGTCTTGGGAGTTTAACCATAAAGTTTACATGTGTAGACTTGAAGAAAGCTGAGGACCAGGTCCCTCGGGGATCCTGTTGGGGGTACTACCGGAGCACAGGGTCTGGGATTGTTATTGTTGAGCTCTCAGGTCCTTGTACATTAAAGTTAGAGTTAGTTAGTGCTATGACTGTGTCATACGCACAAAGTCAAGCACGTTTTAGTGGGTGTTGCCTTTATGTCAGGTCTTGTTAGTGATATTAATGGATAGGATCCCAAGGTGCTGCCAGGATGAGGTGGTTGTTCATCTGCGGAACCTACCTGCTTGATGATGTGGTTCTGTGACCTTCAGCATCCACTGAAGTGGTTTGCAGCTGGGATGAGAGTCAGCACCATCCATGTCTGAGGTCATAGTTCTCTGCCAGACCATGGTGGATTGCTCCTTCTAGGTTTGGAGGAGCGTCAGTGGCCCAAGCAAGGGAGTTCACGTATGGTGTTGTTATCCGTAGTAATGTGGGTGCTGTACCATACGTGGCCTCATTGTGGTACAAAGATAGCTGAGAAGGGAGCTAAAACTTTAGATTTATCAGTCAGTCTAGGGTCCAGGCCTCATGTATGGCCATGAACTCCGAAAGAAGTAAAATCAGGGATACCAGGGGCCAAAATGAGTTTCCTCCATACAGTGGCTGGGCTCAGCTTTACTCATCTGGTGGGAGCTCGGAGTAGAGTTGCTGCTCCTTCATGTTGAAAGGAGCCAGCTGAGGTGGTTCAGACATCTGATTAGGATGCCTTCTGGGTGTCTCCCTTTGGAGGTTTTTTAGCACATCCAGCTGGGAGGAGACCGTGGGTAGACCTTGAACTTGCTGGAGATTCTATACCTCGTGTGGCCTGTGGACACCTCAAGATCCTCCAGGACAATGTCTGGAATTTACTGGTCATGACCCTACTTCAGATAATTGGACGAAAATAGACTGATTGATTATGTAAATAACAAATAACAAGGGTCCTGGGAAAGATCCTTGTGGTGCACCACATCTTATATCATGTCCACTTAAAGAACAAACATTAGATAGTAGCAGCTTGCTCCCTCTCAACTATATAAATGGTTAACTACTGTTTAAATTGGGCAACACATAATCATGATTAAAATGAGAATTAAGGAGGAATTTGTTTCCAGGGGTGGAGGACAGTAGGAGCCTGGGATTCCAGGCACCGATGGAGGAAGATGAGTGTGAATATTTAGAGCAGGAGGAAGAACACATGACAGAGCTGGATTATGCAACAGCATCAAGGTTACAAGACGATTTCATACAATTATACTATGTGGACAAAAGTATATGGAGTATCCTTTTGTATCCCAGCTCCCGATCTTTAATTTTTTTAGGTTCTTGCCTCAAACAGTTCAGTCTAAAAGGAGAAGAAGAAAGGGCAGGCGTCACAGCAGTAAATCACAAAACCGCATACATCTCAGGATCCGCATCTTGGAAAACCGAAAGATTGAGGTGCTTTCAAAAACTGGTAAGTCTAAAAGTCTTAAATTTAGACGTTTCAGCAAAAGAATGTACCACATATAAACAGTATATCACCTTGTTATATTCTAGGCAAGTTCTGGAGTGCTTTTCACCTCTTTACCTGCTATCAGATCGGTCTTTCCAACACAGAGGTGAAGCTGTTGCTCTTCACCACAATCCTATGACAAAAACAGTAATTTTCACCTTGTAAAACACAGGTATTGTTCATCATTAATCGATCCCAGTAGATCGAGAGCTCAGATCCTGGTCAGGACATGTCTCCAGTAAGGGTCCATCTGGCTTAGGCCCCTAATGCTGCACGAGCCTACCTTGGAATGGGGGACTGTTGCTTCCAATAAGGGTACCCTCGCCTTAGGAACTTAATGACAAGCTTACCTTTGAATATGAATGAGAGGGACATAACTAAAACCACACCATCTTGGATGTTGCCTGGTTTGACAAGGTATAACCTTCAGAGTCAAGGCATACAGTTGTGGTCAGAAGTATATATACACTCATCATGGGCATGAATGTCATGGTAATTTGGGTTTTCTAATGACTTCTTTGAACTGTTTTTTCCAGGTTGGAATGATTGTACAGCGTACATCTTTAATGACTTTAATAAACAAGAAGTGAGTGCACAGGTTTGAATTTATTTTGGATTATCTCTAATCCACACAGGGTCAAAACCATAAATACAGGTTTAAGTATATACATAAACCCCCACTAATATTTGGTTAAATGTCCTTTAGCAAGCTGCACCTCGACAAGGCGCTTTTGGAAGCCATTAATAAGATTTTTATGCCAGCAAAGAGAAACTACCAGTTTTAATCAATCATGTTCACTGATGAGAAGTTAACAGGCCTTGGCCTGGTCAAGTTTAAAGACAGTGTAAAAAGCTTCAGCACCACTTATTAAAAGATTTAAGTGAGTGTATGTATATATATGAGTCGCTGCACATGGCTGCCCCTCCCTGAGCCTGGTTCTGCTGGAGCCTTTTACCTGTTAAAAGGGAGTTTTTCCTTCCCACTGTCACCAAGTGCTTGCTTACAGGGGATCGTCTGATTGTTGGGGTTTTTCTGTATTATTGTAGGGTCTTTACCTTACAATATAAAGCATCTTGAGGTGACTGCTGTTGTGATTTGGCGCTATATAAATAGAATTGAATGGAATTGAATTGAATTAAAGTCGTTAAAGATGTATGCTGTATAATCATTCCACCCTGAATTTCTTCAAACAAATCATTAAAAACCTAAATTACATGACATCCATGCCCATGATGAGTGTATGTAAACTTCTGGCCACAACTGTACAAGGACTAAGACTTGTATATGCCACTGCAGCAGTAATCTTGGAGACACTTGTACAAAAGATCAAGAATTCAACAGGTGAGAATGACCCCTACTGACTGGAAGGCTGTGGGCTAATCCTAAGAAAGCATTGGACCCCTGACAGAGGTACAGAGGAGTGTCCTCAGACACTCTTACCCAACCAGAGTTCTGGATGGGTAAAGAAATGTAACAAGAAAACTGCCAAACAAAGACTTGCCGCTTGCTCTGGCTACTAGGCTAAAAACATTCACCAGAGAAGCAGAAGCAGAAGAATAAATGCCATTCTGTCCAAAAGTGGATCCAAGATATAATCTGGACTGCAAGTCAGTAACAGGACAGACCCAAAGGTGAGACTGGGCAGCATTTGGAAGGGCATTTGGGAGACAGAGGCGTCATACAACTCGAACACCAAGAAGCTGCAGGAACAACTGGAGCAGATGTGAAAGATGAAGTCCAAAGTGGTCTCGGTGGTAATAGGAGGATTAGGAGCCCCTGTTACCACTGTGACCTCCAAGCCGTGAGAGCAGATTCCAGGTACAGTAGCTAAGATCTTTGAATTCCAGTTATCAGAAAGTTGTATCAAATGAAAATTAAGTGAAAATACAACAGAAGAGTGGTGTACACTTTTGTTGCTTTGGTGAAGACTTCTTTCTCCTCGATGCTGATGAAAATCTAACTTGTCTATTCATGTTCGTCTGTGTTCTAGTGTTTTACAAGTACCCGCTTCATAAGCTGAAGGTTCCTCGTGGTCTACAGGAGGCCGACTTCCTGGACCTGCTGAGGTCCACCTTCCCACAGCTGGCTGCAGATGAACCTTTTGACCTCTTCTTATGTGGCAAGCACAAGAAACTGAAACCTCTGAAAGTAGACTCACTGACGCCAGAGGAAATCGACAGAGTTTCTGGGAATTCTGCCCTCTACATACGGCTGCAGGTACTGTGTCGCTGTTAGGAAGATTTAGCTGAACTCTGCAGTACTACCAAAGATTACAAAACATTGAAAACATGATTTGAGAAACAAACTTTTCTGCCCTTCGGCGAAACAGAGAGAAGTTGCTGATGTTGATCCTCCATCCACCCCACATTCAATCAGACAGAACACCAGGTAAGCCAAAGACGACAACTGTGAGAGCTCCTTATTCATCATAAAAGTTTAATCTGCTGTTTCATCTCCTGATCTCCATCTTTAAGGTTAACTCTGTGTCCCAGAGTTGCATCTGAGAAGACGATGCCCAGCAGACTTCCTCTCACTGAGACAGACACCCACATAAATCTCAAGATCCGCATCCTGGAGGACCCTCAGATGGATGTGATCTCACCCATAGGTAAGTTTAAAGCTGTTAACTGTTGAAGATTTTTGGATGGGTTTGATGCTGTTAAAGGTTTGTGCTTCTTTTTAGCTCCTATAGGCTTTGCGTCTCTCTGGAGTCATATGTAAGAGTCTTCCAACTCTTTGTGGGGGTTTGCTGTCTGACTGCGTGAATGGGCCCATTCATTATTTCATTCATGGAAACTTGTTTACTGACATCTCGATAACTGAACCTGATCTCACTGACTTTGTGAGCTTCTCTTTTTTCTCTCAGTGTTTCGGAATTACCCGCTTCATGAGCTGCAGGTTCCTTGTGGTCTGCAGGAGGCTGACTTCCTGGACCTGCTGAGGTCCACCTTCCCCCAGCTGGCAGCTGGTGAACCTTTTACCATTTTAATTGGTCACGCCAAGAAACTAAAGCCTCTGAGAGTAGAGAGTATGACTCCAGAAGAGATCTACAGGACCAAGAGGTCCCCGGGGAATCCTGTCATCTTTATCCGACTGAAGGTACTGCAAGAACCGATTTAACATCAGTGTAATAAAGGTGCGGTAAGGTTTTCTTGTGGAAAAATCTGAGAAAACAAACTCTTCTCTTGTCTTTGGTGGAAATTTCGGGTGCAAAGAAAAGGTCTTCACAGAGAGAAGATGCTGCTGGTGCTGCTGAAAGTCCTTCACTTACTGAGTGAGTCAAAGAAAAGAGTCAGCTGGTGCTGGAAGAGTTTCTTATTTATGTCAACAATTTGATCTCAATTTTGTGTTCCAGAGTTGAGTTTGACAGACCTGAGATCTGTCAATCAGAC